>CM030358.1:185647687-185687687 GCA_017893485.1 Hemerocallis citrina | reverse complement strand
CGAAACCCATCAGTGCCCCGAACGGTCGACTGTACCAACAAGTCGGTCGAATGTCCCCTTCTCTGAAAGACATCATGCAGAGGTCGGTCGACTGCACATGAGTTGCGGTCGACCGCAACTTCCTCTGTTGCTGCCGCTGACTGTTTCTCGCCTCCACTCTGTTTCCAATCGTCTCGGTCCTTCCATCGTCTTATCGTCTTCTTATCCAACATCTTATGAAAGACATAAACCCAAAAATCTCCACCTTGGATTGCATATGCATGAATCCATACCTGTGTGATCTAAAACTCATCTAGAACTTTCTTCTCCGCTTTGTAATCAACATATTTCTATGGCTTCTCCTGCTAGTTGAACAAACCTCCACCTGTTTTCCTCCAGCTGTATGTCCCCATCAAGGGTACACCCCTGTAGATGTAATCATGGAGGTGCCACCCTCCATATGAACTCCACCTATATCAAGGCTCTCTCCACCTTCCAACGGTATTCGAACGTTGCAGTCTTTGTGTCGGTAATTCTAATGACGGCTTACTAGATGATGCTTTAGGAACAATGAGCTTCCATACACTCGACCGAGTTTTCCTGCTCCCACAAAGCTGGTAGCTCCCACAAAGCTGGTTGAGATTGTGTTGACCCTGCCCAATTCCCCTCTTACCCTTCATTACTTTACGACGACTATCCCAAACTGTCAATGTAATCCCTGTTTTTCATTTTATGTATTTTGGGGTGTATTTTTCATTTTTGTATATTTTTATCTCTATTGTATTTTTCGGAACCGTATATTAGATTTGTTTCCAATATATATTCTTTTTATTTCATTTTGAGCCCCTTGTGTTGATTGTTCGTCATTTTTGTTCGTTTTCATCATTTTGACTCTTTTCTCCATTTTCTTGGCCTCGTTCACTTTATTTTATATTTTTGGTGATGTGATGGATTTTTGATGGTGTTTTCCCTTTCCCATGATTTTTGACCCCTAATGAGTTTTTTAGGAGCCATAGAATTCACACTAAACTGTATTCCTATTTGAAATTGATACCCATTTGTATACCTATTACTACATACTAATTCCCACAACCCATTAACCCACATTAACCCTTTATATAAATCCCTAACCCCCTTAAACCCTAACCCTAATCTCTATTATCTCTCTCCCTCTCCTAAGAAACCCGACCTCCCCTAACCCTTGCTCCCAGCTTGCCTCCTCCCACCAAAACCGAGCCCCCACCATCTCATACACCGGCCATCCCACACCCTACAACCGACCACCACACATCCCCCTACTCCTCCATTGCCGACCATACAAACCTTCCTTGTTGGCCGGCAACCACCTAGCACCACCATCAACACCAAGCACCATCATTAACCTCTTCTCTTTGTGTTTCTTGAAGTGGGTATTTTCCACTTCGTTCGTCGCATCAAGGAGATTGTTCGTGTGGGAGTTCTTGTTGTTGCTGCTTGGATTTGCACTTGGAGAGGATTTCGTTCGTGGGTTTTGTTTCTCTTCGCATTAGGATTGTGTTCATCTCCAAATTAAGGCAAGTAACTTGTACTACAATTCATTAGGTTGATACAAGTTAAAAAGTTCACATCTAGTGTAGTTGGGTTTAGAGACAACCAAAATTTGTGTTTTCCTTGATGGGTTTTGTCTCTATTGTGATAATCTGGCCATAGATGACTCATGACACCAATTTTGATAGGAGATAACCTAGGATTTACCCAAATCTTGATTTTGAACCATGTATGCGAATAATGGTGTGAATTTGTGTTTGGATGAAAACCCATATGAAATAATATGCTTGGACATGTTAGTAACCCTAAATCATGATTTTTAGATGTTTGGTAGGTTGTATTTCAAGTTTGGAGTTGTCTGGATCAATATTGTTAAAGTTATGATGTTCTTGATTAGAGGTGTGAAATCTGTATTTGCTGCTTGTTCTGATTTGATTGCTGTTTTCGTCCATGCTACAGTCAGAATCTTAATTCCAAAATAAAATATAAATTTTAGATAATTTTGTCTATTTTCAAATCCCACTAGTTTTGCTTGATTTGGATTTCATATGACTGAGTTATGAATGTTTTGGTACAGACGTGTCGATCAATTCCACATTCTATTTTGGGTGAATTTTGTTAACAAATTATTTTCAAGAACTATTCTATACATATTATCTTGATCTAATATTTTGCTCAGTGTTTCCTTATGATGTTAGGGACTACCCAGATTTTTGATGAATTTTAAAGATAAGTTTTATGTGGTGTTTCATACTCTTTTATAAAATCTACTCATGCTGTATTTTGCTTACTGTTCAGTAAAGAATCCTATTTTCACTATGATTCATTATACTGTATAAAAATTCTTTGTGAAATATGAAAGCTAGTAAATTCTATCTATTTTCATGTCCCATTGGCAGAATTGGATTTCGATTCACTGGTTGCGAGATATCCTAGTTTTTGTACAGTAGTGTTGCGATTTTCAGATTCGTTAAACTATGTTTTCTTGATGCTTTGGTATTTTTGATGGCTAATCTATACTTACTGGAATATTATGAAGCTTGTTATTTTGATTTTAGATATATAGGGGATTACCCCATATTTTCCATGGATTTATTCAAAGTGTTTTTATGCTGTTTTCATGCTCTTGAATTCGGTTTCCTGATTTCTGATTGAACATGTTTTCTGTCTTCAAACTTATTTTGAGCTAAGTTGTTGTGAACTAGTTTGTGACTTTATTATACTCGTTGGATTTTTGTGGATGTCTAGTTTCCAGATCCTTCGACGGATCTAGATTTGCATTTCTGTAGAGTTCAGAATCCCTATTTTAGTACTGATTGGTCTTGCTGTCCTGATTATGAACATAGACTGTTTTGCTCGTATATGTGAATGTATATCATCCATGCATGCTGTTTTGTTTTCCTGAACCTAAACCTAATTATATCATGTACGCATTCATGTCTGTTGGATAACAATAATAAAAGTAACCAAGCCGGGGTTTATGGGTAAAATCTAGTAGTGGATAGTGCAGAAACGTGTACTCGGAAGAACCTAGTGGTTATTGGAGCTTGTTTACATGTGGAGCTTGACAAGATTTACATGACACGTACACACATAACACTGGAGCTTGTTTGGATTTTGGAGCTTGTTTACATGATTACATGATACTTGGAGCTTGTCCCTGAGTACACTGCCCTGTATGGTCCCCTACAAAATCTAAAGCGAAACTGTTTGTTGTAGCAACCTATGTGATAAAAGTTGGGGCATATGAAGTGCTACCTAGATAGTAAAATACACAATAATTGACACATGATACTTGAACATGATACTTGAATATGATACTTGAGCATGATACATGCTTGCTTGATGCTTGACTACACGATACATGAGACTTGATATATGAGATTTGATACATGAGACTTGAAACATGATACTTGCTTCATGATTACATGACACTTGACACTTGATGCATGTTTATAGGATACTTGTTTACTTGACACTTGGTTTATGCCATGTACACTTGTTCACTTTTGCTAGGTTAGTTGTTTATGTTGGACATCATGAATTTACCATGCTAGGTTTGTTACTTAGATTCACCCCATTCCATGTGCTTGTATCCTACTCTATTTGTGACCCGTGACTTGCAATTGACGGGTACTTGTTTTCTTCTTTTCCCCTTTTCCTGCAAATTTACTAATTGCAGATCAGGATGGACGGCTGCCTGAAGGTATTGGCGAGATGATATTTTAGTACTGGAGATTTCTGCTTTATTATTATTATTTTTATTGTTGCTTGAACTTGAATAAAGTGTATTTGGTTATTTGGATATTATTTGTATTTGGGCGATGTGACCTAGGATATTATTTTCTCTAGACTCTGATTTATTTGAGAATATTGTATTTGGTTTCAAATAAATTTCTGTTGGTAATTGTTTCAAGTATTCATGAATGGTGATGCCTTTTGCTTCCAACTCTGATTATCTTGTGAAATTTTGTAAAGATTTCTTGAAACAGCTTAAGGATGATGAAAATCATTCGCTGGGCTTTTGTTACGTACTCGTATTCCGTATTTTTGGGAAGCGGGGCGTGACAGTCAAAACTCCACCTCGAGCTGTGTACCTGCAGCCACAAGCATCAAGAGTCCCCAAGGATATCAGATTCTGCTATATCAAAGGAATATGCATGACCTCTTCTAGTGTGAACCCTTTACCGTCTCCAATTCAACTCTTCCCTTACCCATTATTTCACAAATCTCACCACTCCCCGTTCTCACATTACGGCCTGTTGATGACCTGTAAGTTGAAAACATCTCTCTCTCGGAGCAAATATGAGAAGAACTTCCCAAGTCAAGATATCAACGTGAATCCACAATTGAACAACTTGAAACAAGAAGACAATAATCTTCATTATTATAACACCCTGACCCAAAACAACAATTTTTCTAACAATTGCCCACCATATGCATGCCTCATAAAAGGTACTATAGCTGATTGGTGTCATCTAATCCCATGCAATTATATATATATAGAAAATTAATCTCAAACACTCCCGATATGAGACAAATCCAATCACATCTCTCCTTCTCTCTCCGAGAGAACATCCGAAATCAACTGGGGTCCCCACCACCTGTCATACCACGTGGCAGGAAACATCACAACGGAAACCCCTCCCTTCATCTCTCCTGGGGTGGGCCCACATGACATCAGCCACGTCAAACAACAGGAAAACAGCACTGCTGCCCCCGTGGGCCCCACCGACAACCATTAAATCCCATATAACCCCCCCTATAGGAAGCCTTATAGGAAATCCAATATGAAAAACCTCCAATAAATTATACATATATATATTCTTAACACGGGGTGTTACACCCCCCCCCCAAGAATTCATCATCCTCGCTAAAGCCGGACACTCTGTAATGCCCCGAATTCCAAAATACGATAATTCGTAGCACAACAGGATCTTTACTTTATTTCGTAATACAAGGAATTTGAAAACTTTTATGACATCAAGTTCTTTTACAACAACGTAGTGGAAATTAAATGAAGTACAACATGATATAAATGTACAATTTAAACATTGGAAAGTAATCTTTAGCATCAATCGTATTTATATCTCCTTGCAAATCCAATGCCTGCATTTGAAACTGTGGGCACGTCAGTTGCTTACAACCGATGTAATATTATAAAACATCGATTCTCACTACGCTGTAATATAATGATTTACTTAATTTAGCAACCACACACTTGAATGCATTACAAGGTGTAAAGGTGACTATCCTAAACATGTCAGAGTATGTTATGCCTTAGATGACTAATGCAGATGTTTATACTACGATGCACTAATGCATACTTGTTCAGATTCTATGCATCCCATACTACATAAGGCAGATGGGAAATCCCTTAAGGTACTTCTCATGGTTTATATCCCACGCTATGCTACGTAACCCAATGAATATACTCCAATGCGAAGTCACCGAAGAGTGACACCCCTAGGACATTGGACCTTACCAGCCTACCCCTAGCCCACCTCAGTGAATTTACCAGGTGTATCCTCAGCCACGAACCCTAGCAAGTGGATCCCTCGTAACTACAAACCAGGCCTACTCCTAGCCCATCTTAGTGGAATTACCGGGCGTATCATGTTCGTCCCGAACATTCCTAGAGACTGCAGTCTCTTTACCGGCCCTTCTGATGATAGATGGATGTACCCCTAGCTCATATACATGGATTTACCAGTCGTACTCCTCGATTTCGGACCCCTAAGAGCTGCACATCCTTTACCAGACCTGTTCATCGTTGTTTCTATCATATCTTCTTCTAGTGCCTTTTCCTAGGTTTAATTAACATCATCACAACCTAGATGCTGGTTTACACTCCTACTGGTGTTCATAATACCGAGAACGATGACCCCATATTGGCCACTTCTCAAATTAATTAATCATTTCATCACTTGTCGGTACATGAGTCTCATTTAGCATCTAGACTACAACAATCATCTCATTAATAGAGATCAATTAGGTCATGACTAACCTAATTGACTAACCTCAACATAAATCAATTAGATCAATTAGGTCATGACTAACCTCAACATAAATCTCTCGTTCTTTATTCAATACTCATTTACTTAATCCACTTTCTTCAAAATTTTACACCATGCAATAAATAACATTAGAAGACAATGCCTTTAATCAACATCATGAAGACCAACACTTATGTAGTTCGCCGAAATTATTTACTTCAACCATTTCTCACATTCTTTGATTAATAAAGATTCTCACATTATCCAAGTATAGTTTGAATACAAAATTTTTAATACCAAGTTCTATAGATTAATAAAACAATTCACTAGAAAAAATCTTGTTCGTATTTTAATTCAATCATTCAATCACTTCAATTATTTTTGCTAAGCCCAAAAGTCATATTCACGATATCTCTTAAAAGTATACAATTTCTTTAATCAATTTACTCAACCCAAATATGTTTCTTATTATAATATTAACCCATAACTCCTTAGTAAGAATATAAATTTTTAGGCTCCCAATATATACTCAAAACAGTGAGAAATTATTTCTAATTGTCTAAATAATATCTAGAATTAATCCTGTAATTTTACCGAATTTTAAAAGGTCAAAAACCTCCAAAAAACAACCAAAAAAAATCAAAATGCACATTTCTGTACGTATGCAGATTCGAACCGAGGACCCCAAGGCACCAGCGGTGCCACATGGCGAGCCCAGGCGCAATCACGTAGCCGCTAGCCACTCAGGACAAGCGTCCATGCTGATTGCTATTGGGTTTTATTATTTATAACCCCAGTCTCTATTTCTTCTTCTATTTTAATTTCTCATATGCTTTATGATTTTATTTGTTTTCCCAATTTAATAGTTTGTAAATTATATCTACAATCTCCAGAAATATTTTTTAATTAATTCTAACCACAATAAAAATTGTTTTTATACATTCAAATTGTAAACGGTGATTTTTAGAAACAATATAAACTCATACTTCACATTTATTAATAAAACCACATCTTCTAACTACATGGAACCCCTGTTCCCGATTGTACGGACTATTTTTCTTTGTATCCCTATTGATGTATTTTCCTCTTTGATTTATTTTATCTGGGCCTTTGCCATGTTATGGGCTTATTAATTTTCATTTACTTCTTACATTTTTGAGTCTTGGCCCAACTACATTCAAGCCCAAATCCATTCTCTTATTGGATATTGGATCCTAGATTAAAGCTACCCACAACCCAATTCCCCTATCAACAACTCAGACCCAGTCTCCCTCAATCCCACGATCTCCCCTTCTTTTTGGTTACATTGAAAACAACCCCCACATATCAGAACTATCCCTAACCAACTCTTTCTCTCCCATACTATCTCTCCCCCTCTCTGTTCTCAACCAAAAACAGAGAAACCAAACAAAACCCACAACCCAACAGATCAACCCACTCTTCTTCCTCCTCCATCTTCCACCGCAGAGCCACGCCCTCCATGGCTGCCCCCGTTCGAGCTCCCGAACCCACCTCCAGTCGATGCCATCATCACCAGAGATCACGACGAGCCGTCGCTAGCATCGAAGAGCCTTCCGCCTCCACATCGCTCACCTTCCGAAGCCTTCGCCGTCTTGTTGCTCGAACCCCATCGAAGAGCCACCATTGCCAAAACTCCGAAGAACTCCATCGAACCCATTGAAGCGTTGTCAACTCCCGCTCCGTCGACCACCACAGTGCACCACCTGCCTTCGCACCATCGCCTCGCCTCGTTCCATTGCTCCGCTCAACATCAGCCCCGTCGAACCCAACTCCCATAAACACCACAGCACCCAGTCGCCGTGAGCCCACTCCTCTGTTCTTCGAGTCGAACAGAGCACGCCGTCGCTCCTCGACCAGCCGCTTCGCCGCCGCAGTCGCTCCCCGACGTGGTGTCGCCGTTGCAGCACAGCCGTGCGTCGCCATCGTCCCTATATCTTTCTCTCTCCCTCCATTTCGAAGCAGCGACGTAAGAGAAGAACGAAGAAGAAGCAGACGTTCGGAATCGGCGGGAGTGAATTTCAGCCGTCCGATCGCTTCAAGATCCGTGCTTCCCAGATTGCTGTTCCGTGTTCTGCCACAGCCGATCCATCCTCGCTGTTTCCTGTTCGGCTCGGATCCGCTGCGCGGACAGATCCCATTGGCTGCCACCCGCTGTTTGCTGTTCTACCCGCGCCAGATCCCGTCGCTGTGTTCGCTGTTTGTAGCTGATCCAGTGTAGGGAAATTAGCTCTTTATTGCTTGCTTTTGGAGTTCTTCGTACGTACTTTATACGTGCCTCTTGGGATTGTTCCCCGGGATACTGATCCCGTTATTCTTAAATTATTCGGATCGACTACTACAAAAAGGCAAGTCCATTGAACTAACTTTTTATTCTAGTTCAAATTAATTGACCTCCTGCAAGTAGTTCTATTTTTATTATCTTAAATTGCCTTGTGTCCCGTCTCGTTAGGAGTATTGAGGGTTTACACGAGCTAACCCGACATGCTCTTGACCTCTTATAATTGTCCATTGACTCAAACCTAAGCCCATATAGATATAATCGAAATGAATAAAATGAATAGAATTGTGTACAAAGGAAATGAATGGTAATTGTACACATTGATTGAATGAGACAATCGTCATTGGATTAATGACTTCATAAAGTGGATTGTACACAGAAAATGACATTCTAATCGTTATATGACATTGTAATGGGTTCCATAATTTGTAGTAGCACATTAATTGGCATTTTAATGAACGTATGTGTGATGGCTTTTTATAAGTTACTGCTGCATTGTCTGCATTGTACTGAGGTTTCGACCCAGTTATAATTGGAATCGGTTTAAATAATAAAAAGAGAATTGTTGTTTTAAATTTATTACTTCATGTTTATTATTTAGTAATGCATCATGTTGCTGCATTATTATCGTCTCCTTGACATTATTATATACGCATTTACATGGACATGAATGATTTAATAAGATACTAAACAAGCCGGGGTTTATAAGGGTTGACCTAGTAGTGGGAAATCTCAGAAAATGTACTCGAGGGCCTATATTGAAATGGTATTGAAATGGAAGGAGAAGTAATGAATGTGAATGAATGAATGAAAATGGTAAATGATTGTTATTGAAACCGAGTACACGCTCTGTAGACCCCACCACTATGTCTCAAACGTACACTATTTTGCGTGCACCGAACCTGTGGTACGGCACACATGGGACACAGAAGTACGTGCACTAGATAGGAGAAATGACACTCTAATGAACATAAATTGACATATATGTATATTTTATTAAGACCATTGTTATTACTGCCATTATTGTCATCGTATATTTGATCTTGATTCATATTCCTTCATGTAACCGTTTCCTTTACTCTCTGCTTGTCACTACTTGCTGTCCGTACTTGCTCTAAGGACAAATTTTTCCTTCTTTTTAGATAATCAAGCACAGGTGCATAAAGAGAATTTCTAGGAGACATTGATAAGCAGATCTTCTACAATTGGAGCAGAAGTCTATCGAGTTATTTTGGTAAGTTCTTATATTCCAGAATTGGTTATTGAATTTCATTCTCGTTTATGTGATTATTATGTTTCCTGCGTGGTTGTGATTCATTTTCCTTATATTGTTGAGCTAAGACTGGTACAGCTTATGGATGATATGAGTCGGCGTACTTATATCATTCGCTGGGCCTCAGTTACGTGCCTGTGTTTCCGTATCCCGGGAAGCGGGGCGTGACAGGTTTTTAGTGGTATCAGAGCCCAGGTTAGGCTCTAACTATGTTGGAGTTTAGCTGGTTTGGCTAATGTATTAGTCATGTTTGACTAATGTGTTAGTCAAGTTCGGTTCTAGCCAGTCTAACTCAATAATATGCACACCACGTCAATCACATGAACACGTAATAACCAACATATAATCTGGATACCCCTCTCATTTGATTCATCTTTTGATCTCTTCACATTCAGTTCCTTCATCTCTCAGTTGTTTCGTCCCCTCCATTCATTCTCATTCATTGATTCTTCATTGGGTATAAATTCTTCCTTTTTGTACCAACATTCCTTTGATTCTGGAGATTGTCCATTCTTGTCTTCCCGCTTGGTTCATCGATCGGCATCGGTGGATCTTCAAGGACATGTTAAAGGCTCGTTTAACTCCTACGATACTGTATATTTGTATGATATAATTATTGTGTAAATTTGCTACACTATATATTTATTGTCATTTCCATTGCATTGTGTTTGTGCATGTATTTTATTCCGTTTTCTCCCTACTTTTATAAATCATTTTAACTGCTACTATTTGTACTATTGTATTTGGTATGTATAATCTATACATCTATTTTGATATTTTATTGTGTGGTTTTCAACTTCATTTCTTACTCTCCTACTATTTTTATATCACGAATTTCAAAACATGACATCATACTTAAATTTAATGTCCCATATCTCTGTGTACATGGGAGGTTACATTTTCCATTTCACCATTTCGGTGCAACCTAATATCGAGATGGCAAATATGCAACTCGATGTCAATGGAGGCAAATTGCAACTGGATATCGGCGAGGCAAAGTGTGCAGCCGAATATCCGGACGGCAACTTGAAACCTGATGTCGTGAAGGCAAACATGCAACTTGATGTTAAGGATGCAAGATTTTCTAAGTATTTGCTAATTTATATTTCAAGACAATTTTTACTTATATAATGAAACTAATGGTAAATAAATACTTTCCTTATGATATCTTGTTTATACAATTACACCTTATGTTCCCCTACAATTTGAACTAGTATAGTTGATTTTATCCTATTTTGTGTTTACAACTTATTTTTACATTTATGTTAAGATTGAGTACATCAACTATGGCCTGAGTTTCGGTCTTTTGTGAATTACTATTTATCGCCAAGGTTTTCTAATTCTTTAAACTTTAGATTCTCACTTAATTTTGTTTCCACGTCCTAATTAATGATTTGACGCTTATTTTTGAAATATTTAGTGAACTCCTTTTTAAGTCTTCTTGCATATATTTGTTTTGGATTATTTTACTCGTTACCCTTTTAATGTGTTTTCGAGTATTGATTATAAGGTCAACATTCAATAATTATTATATGTCTTTCACACTCATGGTTATTAATATTTCCTTACTTAGTTAAATTTGTCCGTATTTCTATGCATCTTGACTGGTATTTTTCTCAAAACTATTATTTTCATATAACCTTTAAATTTGTGTTCCTTTGTTGTTTGTATGACTATCAACATTTTATATTTGAGTTTGAATTCTTATTGAATAGTCTCCTATTTTCTTACGATTGGTAATTAACGGTGTATTTTGATTTCACCTTCCATTTATAATTGATCGACTATATATATTCTTGTTTGACTTATTTGTAGAGTTGATAAACCAAATTCTTATTTTGTTTCATAATGCTACTATTATTGCTATGGTTTCCGTTATTATTATTAGCATCATTATTATTACTGATATTACCGATGCTATTATTATTGTTGTTGTTTTCATTATTTTATTATTGCTATTGATATTGAATTACCTTCATACAAGAAAATGTGTTGAACCCGAATTATATTCCGCCTTGCAATATTATTATTATTGTTAGTATTGTTAATATTTTCATTATTATTATTATTATTATTATTATTGCAATTATTATTATTTTTGTTATTGATATTATTATTATTCATATTATTGTTATTATTATTACTATTGCGTTATTTTCATGAATGTTTTAAGCCCAATTTTGTCATGTGTGTATTATTATGATTATAGTATTGTTAACATTTTAATTGTATTGTTATTATTTCTATCAGTATGACTATAATGACTTTTTCATTACTGTTATTAATACTGCTATTATTATTTTTAATTTATTTATTTTATTATTAACATGTGTGTTATTATTATTGTTATTATTATTTTATTATTGTTATTACTATTCGATTATTCTTAATGTTATTATTTTTATTATTAATAATTGTTGTTATTATTATTTTTGTTAAAACCCATTAGTTTTGATCTATAGCTTATCTTTTAATTATTTAAATTGAAGTCAAACTTTATATTCATTTTGCATTGTTTAATTATATCTATCTCGAGTCCCTACTCTCCTTGATTCTGATGCCTCATTCTTGTCTTCCTGCTCGGTTCGTCGATTGGTGTCATGTGGCCTACAGCGACATGTACGTTGCTTGGGACATCACCATCAGAGTTGCGCAGCGGAAGCGTGGTGAACCCAACCCACGGGTCCCAGGATTCTCTTGCTGATCCTTCTTTGCATCGTTCAGATCGTGTTCATCTTTTTCACTTGTTATCTTTTGTCGATTTATTATTCGACATCGATCTTATCTATGTCACTTTCTTACTCTGGTGCTTCCATCAATTGAGTTTTCTTTTCTAATTTTTCCTGCCTTGTTATTTCTTAAGTTGCTTCTATTTTGTCATATTGCCTGCCAGAATGAATTTCGAGGACGAAATTCTTCTTGTAAGGTGGGTAGGATTTGTAACCCCTGTTCTCGATTGTACGGGCTATTTTTCTTTGTATCCCTATTGATGTATTTTCCTCTTTGATTTATTTTATCTGGGCCTTTGCCATGTTATGGGCTTATTAATTTTCATTTACTTCTTACATTTTTGAGTCTTGGCCCAACTACATTCAAGCCCAAATCCATTCTCTTATTGGATATTGGATCCTAGATTAAAGCTACCCACAACCCAATTCCCCTATCAACAACTCAGACCCAGTCTCCCTCAATCCCACGATCTCCCCTTCTTTTTGGTTACATTGAAAACAACCCCCACATATCAGAACTATCCCTAACCAACTCTTTCTCTCCCATACTATCTCTCCCCCTCTCTGTTCTCAACCAAAAACAGAGAAACCAAACAAATCCCATAACCCAACAGATCAACCCACTCTTCTTCCTCCTCCATCTTCCACCGCAGAGCCACGCCCTCCATGGCTGCCCCCGTTCGAGCTCCCGAACCCACCTCCAGTCGATGCCATCATCACCAGAGATCACGACGAGCCGTCGCTAGCATCGAAGAGCCTTCCGCCTCCACATCGCTCACCTTCCGAAGCCTTCACCGTCTTCTTGCTCGAACCCCATCGAAGAGCCACCATTGCCAAAACTCCGAAGAACTCCATCGAACCCATTGAAGCGTTGTCAACTCCCGCTCCGTCGACCACCACAGTGCACCACCTGCCTTCGCACCATCGCCTCGCCTCGTCCCATTGCTCCGCTCAACATCAGCCCCGTCGAACCCAACTCCCATAAACACCACAGCACCCAGTCGCCGTGAGCCCACTCCTCTGTTCTTCGAGTCGAACAGAGCACGCCGTCGCTCCTCGACCAGCCGCTTCGCCGCCGCAGTCGCTCCCCGACGTGGTGTCGCCGTTGCAGCACAGCCGTGCATCGCCGTCGTCCCTATATCTTTCTCTCTCCCTCCATTTCGAAGCAGCGACGTAAGAGAAGAACGAAGAAGAAGCAGACGTTCGGAATCGGCGGGAGTGAATTTCAGCCGTCCGATCGCTTCAAGATCCGTGCTTCCCAGATTGCTGTTCCGTGTTCTGCCACAGCCGATCCATCCTCGCTGTTTCCTGTTCGGCTCGGATCCGCTGCGCGGACAGATCCCATTGGCTGCCACCCGCTGTTTGCTGTTCTACCCGCGCCAGATCCCGTCGCTGTGTTCGCTGTTTGTAGCTGATCCAGTGTAGGGAAATTAGCTCTTTATTGCTTGCTTTTGGAGTTCTTCGTACGTACTTTATACGTGCCTCTTGGGATTGTTCTCCGGGATACTGATCCCGTTATTCTTAAATTATTCGGATCGACTACTACAAAAAGGCAAGTCCATTGAACTAACTTTTTATTCTAGTTCAAATTAATTGACCTCCTGCAAGTAGTTCTATTTTTATTATCTTAAATTGCCTTGTGTCCCGTCTCGTTAGGAGTATTGAGGGTTTACACGAGCTAACCCGACATGCTCTTGACCTCTTATAATTGTCCATTGACTCAAACCTAAGCCCATATAGATATAATCGAAATGAATAAAATGAATAGAATTGTGTACAAAGGAAATGAATGGTAATTGTACACATTGATTGAATGAGACAATCGTCATTGGATTAATGACTTCATAAAGTGGATTGTACACAGAAAATGACATTCTAATCGTTATATGACATTGTAATGGGTTCCATAATTTGTAGTAGCACATTAATTGGCATTTTAATGAACGTATGTGTGATGGCTTTTTATAAGTTACTGCTGCATTGTCTGCATTGTACTGAGGTTTCGACCCAGTTATAATTGGAATCGGTTTAAATAATAAAAAGAGAATTGTTGTTTTAAATTTATTACTTCATGTTTATTATTTAGTAATGCATCATGTTGCTGCATTATTATCGTCTCCTTGACATTATTATATACGCATTTACATGGACATGAATGATTTAATAAGATACTAAACAAGCCGGGGTTTATAAGGGTTGACCTAGTAGTGGGAAATCTCAGAAAATGTACTCGAGGGCCTATATTGAAATGGTATTGAAATGGAAGGAGAAGTAATGAATGTGAATGAATGAATGAAAATGGTAAATGATTGTTATTGAAACCGAGTACACGCTCTGTAGACCCCACCACTATGTCTCAAACGTACACTGTTTTGCGTGCACCGAACCTGTGGTACGGCACACATGGGACACAGAAGTACGTGCACTAGATAGGAGAAATGACACTCTAATGAACATAAATTGACATATATGTATATTTTATTAAGACCATTGTTATTACTGCCATTATTGTCATCGTATATTTGATCTTGATTCATATTCCTTCATGTAACCGTTTCCTTTACTCTTTGCTTGTCACTACTTGCTGTCCGTACTTGCTCTAAGGACAAATTTTTCCTTCTTTTTAGATAATCAAGCACAGGTGCATAAAGAGAATTTCTAGGAGACATTGATAAGCAGATCTTCTACAATTGGAGCAGAAGTCTATCGAGTTATTTTGGTAAGTTCTTATATTCCAGAATTGGTTATTGAATTTCATTCTCGTTTATGTGATTATTATGTTTCCTGCGTGGTTGTGATTCATTTTCCTTATATTGTTGAGCTAAGACTGGTACAGCTTATGGATGATATGAGTCGGCGTACTTATATCATTCGCTGGGCCTCAGTTACATGCCTGTGTTTCCGTATCCCGGGAAGCGGGGCGTGACACTACAATTCAAGATTTCATATTTTTGTTATCTCCTCTTTTATCAATTTCATGAGTATATCTCATTTCCCATTAATATACAACTCTCCCTATTGTTTACCCAACTTGTTTGTATAATTTAACAATTTGTGCATAAACGATCATTTTCATTTCATGCAACTCAATCATGGCACACTAACATGTACCCAACAACACCTCCGTAACTCTATTTGTATTTTCAAGTTACTAACATGACAAATTAATAAGAATCCTTCCATCTAGCATACAATTACTACTAACAAGATCAATACCACATGTAAAATAACCACACTAGAAGTATAAGAATTCATGCCACATAATCATCACAACTAATTGAACATGCATATTACAATTTATCTAGAAAGTAAGAAAATCACCCACCTCTTTGATGAAAATGCAATTAGAACTTCTAAAACGAAAGCTCCTAGCCTCACACCGATTTCGCTTCTCCTCCAAACTAGCCTCCAAGCACACAAAGAAAACCGGCCTCTCTCTTTCCTTGCTCTCTTTCTTTTTCTCTCCTTTTGATTTAATTACTTATGTTCAAATGTAAATGAAGAGATGTATGTATTTATAAGATATTTGTGTAGTGGAGAATGATCCCACTACTTCTTGATCAACTCGATCTTTTCTGAGGTATGTTGCACAATTTCTGGCCCATACATCTGTCGCTCCTCCACGTCATACCAGCACACCGGTGTGCTGCACTTCCTTCCATATAAAGCTTCATATGGTGCCATACCGATACTAGCTTGGAAACTGTCATTGTAGGTGAAATCCACTAGAGCCAGATGCCTCGTCCAACTACCGCCAAACTCCAGCACACAACACCTTAACATATCTTCCAGTACCCGGTTGACCCTCTCAGTCTGCCCATCAGTTTGAGGATGGAAGGCAATACTGAAATCGATCTTGGTCCCCAAAGCTGCCTGAAGACTCTTCCAGAAATGCGAGGTAAATTATGCATCTCGATCGGATACAATAGATAAGGTAACTCCATGTAGCCTCACGATATCTCCAACATACAACTCAGCCAATTTCTCCATAGACCAAGGGAGCTTCATAGCAAAAACAGTGAGCCAATTTGGTGAGTCGGTCCACTATCACCCAAATTGCATCGTTTCCTTTGGAAATCCTGGGCAATCCTGTAATGAAGTCCATGCTGATGTTATCCCATTTCCACTCCAAAATGGGTAACGGCTGCAACAACCCCCCAGGTTTCTGATTCTCTGCCTTGATCTGTTGACAGACTGCACATCTAGCCACAAACTCAGCCACATCCCGCTTCATCCCTCACCACCAGAAACACTGCTTGATGTCCTTGTACATCTTGGTACTCCCTGGATGTACAGATAACACAGTGGCATGTGCTTCCTGTAGAATACTTTCCTTCAGTTCTGCTTGGTTCAGTACATACAATCGCTCTCCAAAGCACAGTACTTCATCTTTCACCTGGAATTCTGCCATCTTGTCGGTGTCAACTTGCTCTTTCATCCCTTGGATCTCCGGATCGGTCTTTTGACTATCAATAATCTTTTTTCTCAATGTGGTATGAAGTTTCAACTGAGCTAAGGATTCCCCCAATCATTGTACCAACACTTCTATACCAGCTCGATCGAGCTCCTCTACCAACTTCTCCTGAGTCGTGATCAGACGAGACAGGCTACACTTCAAGTTGTGCGCATCAGCTACCACATTATCTTTGCCTGGATGGTACTTTATTTCGGGACAGAAATCCCCTAAATTCCAAAATGCGATAATTCGTAGCACAACAGGATCTTTTACTTCAAATTCGTAAAATTTGACAAAGAAATTAAAACTTTTTCAAACAACATTGTTATTTTACATTTACATAGCGAAAAATAAATAATTACAACATGAAAATACAACTTGAATGACAATAACAAAATCTGCAAGTAATCTTTAGCACTAAATCAATCTTTATGTTTCTTTTGCAAATCCCACACTGCACTGAAAACTGTGGGCACGTCAGTTGCTTACAACCGACAAAATATTATAAAATAGCGGTCTTCACTATGCCGTAATATAACAATTTAAAATACTTAAAAACCACAATCTTGAATGTAAAACAAAGTGTGAAAAGTGACTATCCTAAACATGTCTGTGTATGCAATGACTTAATGCCTTATGCAGGTGTTTACGCTATGATGATGCTAATGCATACTTGTTCATATTCTATGCATCCCATTCTACATAGGTCTGAGAGCAAGCACCTATGTACTCCACATTATAGGGTTGAATCCCTTGCCATGCAACCTACTACTATGTCTACTACAAGATTTAGACACTTTGCAAGTATTGGCTCTCGCCCTTGGAGTACTGGAGACCAATCCTTCTCTGTGGATCATTCTGTGGCCCTTACGTCTATCGTCCCGAAATGCTGGAGATTGTCTCACTCCGCAGGTCATCCTGGAGCCCTCATTGCACAAATATCCCATGAGCATCACTCTCATTCCAAAATACTGGAGATCATTCCCGCTCTGTGGATCATTCTGTGGCCCTTACGTCCATTGTCACACCCCGCTTTCCGAAATACGAGAATATGAGCACGTGACATGGCCCAACGAATAATTTTGACATCATCCATAAGATGTACCAGTCTTAACTCAACAATATGAAAGAAAATAATCACAACAACGTAGATAAATATAATCACATAAACAGAATAAAATTCAATAACCAAATCTGGAATACAAGAACTTATCAAATAGCTCGAAAATATGCAATGCGGTAACAGTTTGACGAGTTCCTTTCGGTTACCCATCACTGTACCTGTATGACGTAACTCAAAAGAAAGAAGAAGAGAACCTGTTAGAGCAAGCTTCGAGCAACAAGTAGTAGAAAGCAGTAAAACAGGAAATAAAGGACTATATAACAAGAACAAAAATTGGAACTATATTGGAGTCAATAAATGATAAACGATAACAAAATCAAAAGTTAATAATCTATAATTCAGAATCAGGAATCAATGTTTAATAACTAGTATTCAGTATTAGTGTCAACACAAGATATACGTGGTACAATTCATTAAATATGGAAAACACAGGTTTATATACAAAACAAGATAATATATGGACTAAGTGTACTACGATTTCTATGTGCAAGATCTTAAGTTATTGTGTCAGGAACTAGGTCGAAACCTCAGTACGAACTCGGGCAATGACAAGGCAGTATATTTGAAAGTTCCATAATACAAATAGCTTACGGTTCAAGTTTTATTTCAATAGCAATGGCACGATAAGACAACTATGAATCAACAACATTATACAATAAAGAAACAACGGAGTTCAATTAAATATGATATTCAATTTGATTACTACTTGCCAGATTTCAAAGAGTGTTTTCTTGAACTAGAAATAATGAAAGTAAGTTCAAGAGACGCTTGCCTATTAGGAGATGATTCTGAATATAAAGAGAATAACGAGATGAGAATCCCGATGGCAGTGCGTGCGCTCTACGTGCAAAATAGCAAACACAGCCCCACACAAACACCAAACACCACACAGCGGATCCACTTCATACTCACAAAACAACATCACATCGAACAGAATAGCGGATCCTCTTCTACTCCCCAAAGCAGCACACACTGAACCAGTCGCTGTTCTTCTTCCTCACTCGACAGAGAGAGAGAGAGAGAGCGGGATTCTGGGTGTAATACCCTGATTTTCAAATACATGAAAGATTATTTATATTTACATATGATATGCTTGGGTAGCATGTTGACTATTATTTCTCAACATGATGAATAAAGTGTATTGTTTTCTATAAAACATTTTCTTAAAGCCCAATGTTAAATTGCTTATTTTCTTTTTAAGTATTTACTTTGGCCCAAATAGATTTAAGCCCACAAATTTAACTTTTTACTATTTTCCTACCACTTGTTTTGTGTAACACTTTTTATATAAGAAATTTATTACCTTTGTACAAGTTTTATTTAGTGTGAGTTGTGTAAGCACGTGCATCTAGCATACACGTGCATTGAACACTCTTCCTTGTGGCCGGATATGAGTAGGGTAGTGGGATAGATCATGGGTGGTTATTTGGGAAGTGTGGGTAGTTTCTCAACCTCCTAATGCATCCTAACCTTTGATCTTACAAATCCCCAATAAATCTTAGCCCTCTATTCCGATTATTTCTTAGTATAAATACCCCTCCCTTTTCCCTATCTCTCTTACACTAAGATTGTTCTTATTAAGAGAGGTATTTGTAAGTTGTGAGTGTGCTTTGCTGTGGAGGCCGAAGAGTAGCATTCTGAAGGTTCGGTGTGGAGCAAGGGAGCAAGGTGCAAGGAGCAAGGAGGCGTTCACTTTATTGAGGAGCTTTTGCGGGATTTCGATTATTTCTTCATGTAAGGTGGGTGTTTCTCAGGACTTCTAATGTAGGAAATATACTATAATGGTTATGATTGCTACCATATTGTGAAATGTGAATTCAATGTAGTAGAATTGCCATGAACATGCTGTTGATAATAAGATAAATTGGGTCGGTACAGTCGACTGTGGTGTAGATAAGTCGACTAGTATGAGACCGTTGATCTGTGATGTGGTGATAAACTGTATGCAAATAGACAAAATGGTATGATTACTGAGTTGTAATTTCCCTTTGACACATATGATGGAGGGAAGGTAAATGGATGAAAAAGAACTAGTGATGATTAAACAAATTAAGAACTGTCGGAGCAGTCGACTGACACTGTGTTCAGCCGACTGGTGCTTCAATTTAATTATGATTATTTGGAAATTCCATGAAATAAGATGTTCTAATATGCTGACCCAGTATGATGATTTGAGAGTTATATCTTCACCTTCGTAAGAAAGTTATGAGCAGTATGAATGCATGTTTAAAGTATTTTCTTCAAAGAAAAGAGTATATTAGTAACTGAAATTCCATGTTTGTGATGTTCCTGAACAATCAGAGACTCTGTGCTTATGAAACATGAATATATGGGTATTGTAAATTGATATCATGATGCAAGAACATATAGAAGCCATTAGATAATCCCTTAATTTGAATTATGGAATTGATCAGTCGACTTAGTGCGTGTAGCCAGTCGACTGAGCTGGACTTAGAATTATGCTGTTGAGAATCCCAGAACAGACGACTGATAGATGAACAGTCGACTGTTATGTGGATGACACTGTGAACATGAAAGGTTGCGGGACAGCCGACTGACTGGGTGCAGCAGTCGACTATCCCGAGTAATTATGATGAACCTGTATTGACTGTATGAGTCGACTGGTGTCCTTCCAAGTCGACTGTACAGAGTGAACTTTGGTGTGTATGAGATTTCATTTTATTTATGGTTGTTGGAAGTTGTGAACTTTATGATCGAATTCTATGAACTCTTTTATGACTGTGTGGATTTATGTAAAATGAATCATAAATGGGAATTGAGAATAGAATGAATATTAAAGGCTAAAATCATGATGAGAAAGTCTGTGAGACTCTAAATGAATGATGAGCTGAAAGTGCTCAATTGGAAGTTGTGAATTGTAAATTGAAACTAAGAGTAGCTAAGTCTCCCCCGGCAGTGAAATGAATGAAATGAAATGAGAATTGAAAGACCAAGGTTGGTCATGTATTGAAATGAAATGATAAGTCCGGTTTAGTGGAGAGGCTAACTCTAGTGCTTTGATTTGTATTCATGATTCTAATATTTAGTACATAGTGAAGAGGTGATGAAAGTGAGAGAAAAACATAAGTATGAGAACTAGGGTTTACGGTGCGGGTGTGTGAGTCGCAGAATGCATGCTTGATGAGTCAAAACATGGCGCAGGCACAACTCAGAATGATCGAACCTTAGTCACGCTCATGGGATGTTTTGGTGACTGCAAGAGGATTGTGTTCAGGAAAGAGGCTGAATTGCCGCAGAATGCATGCTTGATGAGTCAAGACATGGCGCGGAATTCTACTCCAGGGGCCAGGATACATGCTTGTACTCATAGAATCATCTAGGATATTCACTGTAATTACAGAAGTAGAGTAAGTCATGGCGAGGGATTGAACCCTACAAAAATGAAGAACGGTTAAGAGGCTTGCCCTCGGACCTATGTAGTATGGAATGCATAGAATCCGAACAAGTGCGCATTAGTGTCATGTAAATTAAATAAATTGCATTAAGGATTAAGTGCACAATCACGACACGACAACTTTAAGAGTTCCCTTTTATTTGCATGCTTATATTGAACAAGTTTGTGATTTGTTAAGAAATGAGATTCGTTATACTGTTTCTGGCATAGAGAGGATGGCCATGTATAACTATCGTCAGTTGAATAAGCTGACGTACCCACAGTTTGTATGCAGGTAATTACATGTGAAGAGGAATGGATGCATAAAGATCTTATCATACTGTTGTTCATTTATGTAAATATTGTATATTTTGCTTTCGCTGTGTAAATGTAAATGTAATATGATGTAAACTCTGATGTATGATGAGAAGTTTTAATTTCCTTGTAAAATTGTACTCAAAGAAAGTGAAAAGATCCTGTAGAACATCTCGAATTCAGTGATTTGGGATTCGGGGCGTTACAGAGTGGTATCAGAGCCACGCTTTCTACGCTTTCACACTTGTACAAATTTATAAGGAACGACACCCTAGATGTGGACATTAGAGTGTGTATTTGAGTCTAGAGATTTAAATGTAAGTGACTTACATTTGTGTTGCTCTATGATTTATGCTTCTTCCTCTCTATTCTAAGATGGCTGATCACTTTGACCCTGCTGGAGGTGACGACTGGCATATTATTGAGGAAGAGTACCATCCTGGACAGGCTGATTCTGAGGACGAGTATCACCCTGGGCAAGCAGATTCTGATGATGAGGAGTGGCCCGAATCTCGAGAGATCACCCCACCTCCAGACTCATCGGACGATTCTTCTTCCAATGAAGAAGAGGGACCAGCACTGAGTGGCACTGTGGCTTCTCTTCAGAGGCAAGTGGAGACCCTGAAGGATAGAGTTGGAGCTTTGGAAGCTCAGCTGGCCCAGCGGAAGGCTGATTTCTCTGTTCTCAGTCACCGAGTGTGGGAACTTGAGAAGAAAAAGAACCTGACGGATGTGTTGAAGGATGAAGTGGATGAACTGCGGGATGAACTTCGAGCAGCGAAGAGGACCCGTAGGGATTAGATTGTCTTAGTTTCTACTATCTTCTATTCTGATGTCGAAAATGTTTTTAATTCGAATGTATAAACTTTGGAATTCAATGAAATGCAAGTTGGTTTAAATTCTTGTCTTATACTTCAAATTTGATGGATCTTTTGCATCAGAATATGTCGAGAAGAGGAGCTAGGAATGGGGAAGGTTTGGATCTGGAGACCGAGCTTGCTAGGGTCTATCAGACGCTGAACGCAGTGGCTCAGAACCAAGCTAGGGGGCCGGTGAATCCAGTGCCCGAGGCGGTGAATGAAATACAATAACACTTGAATAATCTTTAAGCATCAATTCCTCTTTAGTATTTTTCATGTACTTTTATCCTGCATAAGAACTGTGGGCACATCAGTTCGTTCAACTGACAAAATATTATACACGGCCATCCTCTTTATGCCGAAAACAGTATAATTATTCTCAAAACTTAACAATCACAAACTTGTTCACAAACAAAACTAAAGGGGCTATCCTATTGATGTCATGTTGTGAATGTACACTTAGTCCTTAATGCAAGTATTTATGTTATATGACACTAATGCGCATTTGTTCGGATTCTATGCATCCCATACTATATAGGTTCGAGGGCAAGCCCTTAATCGTTCTTCATCTTGTAGGATTCAATTCCTCGTTATGGCTTAATCTACTTCTGTGACTACGGTAAGTATCCTAAATTTTCTACGCACTACGAACTCATGTCTAGCCGCCCTAGAGAGAATCCCAACGCACTGACACATGACTCATCATGCAGGCATCCTGTGGTAATTCACCTCCTACCATAGACATGACACCACCTGCAGTCGCCAAACACCCCACGAGTGTCACCACCGGGACGGTACTCTGGAGCAGTATCCACGTCCTACTCATGACTCATCATAGGACATCCTGTGGATACTCTTACGCCACCAATCCAATGGCCCTCATACTCAATATTTTTCTCTTACTTTCATCACATCTTCACTATGTAACTAAATCTTAATTTAATTGAACCATGAACAAAATCAATTCTTTAGGATTAGCACCTTCACTATACCAGTCTTATTCATTTATTTCACGTTGACCCAAACTTGGTCTTTTCATTTCATATATCATTTCAATATTTTTTTCCGGTATGAGGCTTAGCTACACCCTAGTTCTTAATTTCACTCATAATAATAACGTCGAGTTTTCATACTCATAAAGCCTTTTTCATGATTAATCATAATTCACATTTCATGTTCATAGTATTCATGTATTCATATTCGCATTTCTTCATAACTCATCATGTCAATTAATTCAATTTCATACACAATATCATGCATAAACAATTTAATTCTATCCTTCTAACATATCACAATTAATAGTTCTTATCTCCCACATAATGCTTTTAATATCTTTTTATCAATACCAAATTCACAATCACAATTTCATTTGATTCCACAAATTCATACTAAATTTTATCTTTACAAAAAGTCACATTTTAAACTCCCAAAATAATCCATTTCTTTTCTTTCATCAAAAGAGACAATTTAATTTAATAATTAAACCCAAGTTCATTCTTGAAATTTAGTCTCAAATTCTCTGTTACTTTTCATCAAAGTCATATAAATTTATTTCATGAAAACTAAATAATTTAAAGTAATTTCCCACATTTTCCCCCCAATTTATAACTCATTATTTTTTTATAACCCAATTTCATTAATACACTTTAAAAAAGACGTTTCCTTTAAGTCAAAGCCCACACCCGGCCTCGAACCCACAACCAGCGCCCCAAAGATAGCGCCCAAGATCGCTGCGCCAACCCGCTAGAGCGATAGAGAATGGGTTTTAATTCTTTTATGTTCAGTCTCGACAATTGGGTTTTATTATTTTTTTTCAAAACAAAAACAAAGCACCCCTACTCAGGATCGAACCCGAGACCAGAGACCAAGCCCCCCTCGCTACTGTAGCGACTGAGACCAACCTGACCAACTAGTCTAAGTGACCATATTGTTTCAAAGTGAATTAGAATCCTTTTGATCCGATTTTCTGTTCATTACTAGTTTTCAAAATTTCCAAAAACGTTTTTAATTCTTTTTCTTCTCTTTTTGAACTCAAAATTTCCAGAATGTAAATTATATGAAAATAAAGTAAACCAATATTGTTATAGTCATTATTTGCTTTATAAACACATATATATTTGAGTCATATTTTGTGTTTTATGTCCATAATTTCGACATTGAGAACACTTTCCATTTCTACATAATTTATAAATCTAGTTTCCCAAAATTCACTTTATGTCTCTATTTAATACTTCATTAACCCATTACCATGATTAGAGCACTAGATCTTGTTCTCTACAATTGAGTTGTTCTAATTCTACAAGATGCATTTAGTCAATTTGTGTCTCATATGTACAAACTTGTTTCACATAGCACAATTTATAAATATAAAGCATGATGATAAGATAGATTCTAGCATTTCAATTTCGCATCTTTATCCCTTAACAATCATCTTAACAATTATTCATTAAACTACTATTTTATCTCTAATCAACCAACCATGGGACTACCATTTATCAATTTCTTCTCAACTATTTTATCAAACATCCCTATCATGGCATCTATATCTAGAAGCATGAGAAACACCCACCTTTTAGAGAAAACGAATTGAAAGCTCCTAGAATGCAAGAAAAGTGGCCTTCTCCTCTTGTTTCCCCCTCCTTATGTTTGATGGAACCCGAACTCCTTGCTTCCTTGGATAGTTGGCCGACCTCCTCTTGTTGGAACACACACAAAAGTTTCCCTCTCTAATCTTTTACTCACTATTTCTTCTCAATCTTTTCCCTCTCTTATCTTTTCTTTTAATAAAAGTTTAGTGCACTAATGAGAATAATAGCTAGGGGTATTTATACATATTTAGGATGAGAATAGAAGGCTAGGATTCAATCAATGAGTTAGAGATTAAGGACCAAGATGAATTGGGAAGTTGTAGTAACCTCCATGGTCACATAACCACTCCCCTCAACTCCATCCACTCTCCCTCTCTTTGCTCAAAACCGGCCACCTCTAGGGTGTGCATTGCACACTCTAGTGTGTGCACGTGCCCCTTCTAGTACCCCCTATTAAAAGTTGTACAAATTTAATTAATCAATTGTACACTAATTGTGTCTACATGACAAGTTGTGACAATTAAAAGATTAATTAAGTTATGGGTTTCAAAAATAGTGGGTGTTGCCGCTGAAATCGGTGTGGGAGCAAACAGATAGATTTGTGGATTCTTGGGATGTTGAATAGTCAAACCTGAAACCTTTCCGCCGGAGTTTGATCGTGATCTCCCGCTGTTGACCTGCAAAAAGTGTGAAACACCGAGGTTGATCCCGGCGATGCACCCTCCGATGCTCAAGTTAGTAATCAGAAAGATTATGAATGAGCTTTGATTGGCAAAACATTGATTACCTCTTAATAGTGGGGGATGGGGGGTATTTATAGCCGCCTTAGGGACCAATTTCGGGATAAGATCAGATCTCTACTTCCTAGTAAATGGATAGAAGGAATCAAGGCCGTTGATTAAGTATAATCATAATCCCTAATTCTATCCAGCTGGACTGGGTTTCTTGCGGGCTGGAACCCGCACTCAGTCGAGATGGATCCGGTCGTGGGTTATTGGGCCTTTGAAAAAGAGACCCAGTATCCATTTCGGACCCGTTTGTAGGTGAAATTATCATTTTACCCCTGAGCTTTAAGATTCGTACCTGATTTGGACGGTTACGATTTAACTCTATTTTTAGCCATATGACGAGCCCCCCACTCCCGAAAACTGAGTTTGATCAGCCTTTGAGGAGTAGTTTTATTGTTTTAATGGCTCGCGGAGTTGTATCGGAGTCCGAACTAGGGGTGTCGAATCTTTATGCGAGGTATTATGGTGGCTTTCAGAGTTAGTTGCACGCTCAAGGTTGTTCATGAGCTTTCCTGGACTTTTGGTGATTTTTCTCAATTTTTATTTATTTTTCGGACCATTTATTTAATTTTGCGAAGTGGTGATTTATTGTCCGGGGGTCTCAATTAATTATTCTAAGCAATAATTATTTACACAGGGGCCCAAAAATATTTTCCCGAATTTATAATTATTTTAAAAAAATTTTAATTAATTTTCCCGAATTTTTAATCATTTTTCGCAATTTTTTTAAATAAATGATTCGATTTTAATAAATAGAAAATTAATTTTTAATCCTATTTATGGCGTGGCAAGATTTGGGCTCTCCATCAGTACTGGGCGCGAATTTTGGGGAGATCTAAGGCCTGTGGTCGCTCGAAGGTGCGTTTCTCTTCATTCGGTGGCAAGTCACTTCGGCGACATTGCCGATCCCCTCCAAAAACATGTTAGGAAGGAGGCCGAAGTTTAGAGGGGTTCGGGTTCTCCTGCTGAGGTGTAGAGATACCTCGGCGCTGTGACACGTGTAAACAAAGGGTTCGGCGAGTCTCTACCGAAGTCCAGAGTGGGTTTTTCCATATTTGAGCGTCGGTGCCAAGAGCACTCGTCATGGCGTGCCGAGGTCCCAAAGTGAGGATTTTTTAACGTTTGGGCGTCGGTGCCAAGAGCGCTCAGCAAGGCGTGCCGAGGTCCCAAAGTGAGGATTTTTTCCACGTTTGGGCGTCGGTGCCAAGAGCGCTTGGCAAGACATGCCGAGGTCCCAAAGTGAGGATTTTTTCCACGTTTTGGCGTCGGTGCCAAGAGCGCTCGGCAAGGCATGCCGAGATCCCAGAATGAGGATTTTTTCCACGTTTGGGCGTCGGTACCAAGAGCGCTCGGCAAGGCGTGCCGAGGTCCAAAAGTGAGGATTTTTTCCACGTTTGGGCATCGGTGCCAAGAGCGCTCCGTAAGGCGTGCTGAGGTCCCAAAGTGAGGATTTTTTCCACATTGGGCGTCGGTGCCAAGAGCGCTCGGCAAGGCGTGCCGAGGTCCCAAAGTGAGAAATTTTTCCACGTTTGGGCATCGGTGCCAAGAGCGCTCGGCAAGGCATGCCGCGGTCCCAAAGTGAGGATGATATCTTGGCGATGACAGCTAGCCTTTTGACCGTTGATCTTCTGACTACTTTGACTGTTAGTTATTAATGCGACGGTACAACTTTTATTGTTTAGTGTAAATGGGCATGACCGTTGGTCTTTTGAGGCCCAACATCCTCGTTTAGTGTGCCAGCTTCTATAAAACTCAAACCCCCCTCATTTCTTCACTTCTCAAATTTTTACTCAGGCGGTGATTTTTACTATCGAGAGCTTCTGGCGATCGTCGACCGTTTTCCGGTGAATACTCCAACCGTGAATGTCACTTCAAGGTAACTTATACTCAGTTTATTTCAAGTAGAAAAATGTCCCTTTCCCTTGTTTCGGAGCCCTCCCCCTCTGCTGGCGAAGCGCCGTCTCCGAGTCAGAGACCTCGCACCGACAAGGGCAAGAGAGTTGATGG
The DNA here is from genome assembly GCA_017893485.1 of Hemerocallis citrina. Classification (NCBI taxonomy): domain Eukaryota; kingdom Viridiplantae; phylum Streptophyta; class Magnoliopsida; order Asparagales; family Asphodelaceae; genus Hemerocallis; species Hemerocallis citrina. Next base: position 185,659,853 of record CM030358.1, on the reverse strand, counting down.
TCGAGACACCATAGTGGAAGATCCAAAGCGTATGGGGGAGTTCGGCAAACTGCCAGGGATGCTGACGGCGCTCAATAGGGTTTGGGAACTTCCGGAGGAACACGCCGAGCGTATAGTACATGGGAGGGGGCAGAGATTCGAGGAGAACGCAGCAAGAGAGACCTCGGAAGCATATGACACAGTCTCCATTCTCAATAAGGCAGACTTGGCAGTGATTCGGGAGTGCTTTCATATCCCGGAGGAGTACGAGTTGATGCTGCCGGGTCCCGGGGAGTCCTGGGGTGAGGACCAACTCGCCGATTCCAGTAAACATGTGTTTCTGGCCGGTCGACGCCTTCATCGCCGGGGCGCGGCTTCCTCTCCACCCGTTTGCAGTTCAAGTGCTTAGGTGGTTCGGGGTCACTCCCATCCAACTATTGCCGAACACGCGGAGGGTCATCAACGGGTTCGCGCTCCACTGCCAGGCAGCCGAGATCGAGCCGGAGGTGAGGGTGCTCCGGACACTTTATCGGCTTCATCAGCAGCACAAGGCCGAGTTCAGATACTACTTGGCTCCGAGAGATGGTGCTCGGCTCGTCAGCTGCCCCGACTCGATAAAGCATTGGTGGGACATGTATTTTATAGTTCGGAGTCACGAACCATGGCTGATACCCTCAAGTTGGGTGGAGGAGGTGACAAAGAGGGTGAGGGAGTCGCCAGTGCTCCACCCCAACAAAGAAGAGGCGGTTCGGACTCTTCTTGACCGGCCAAAGTTCGACTGGAGAGATCTGACCGAAGACGCTCTCTTCAGGGGAGGGCTCTGTCGCATAGACCCCAGTACGCAGCTTTATCCGTTGTTTTTATTTATTTATATATTTATTTGATCATAACTTGTGTTTTGACCAACTTCTCTTGTTGAAGAGACTATGGACTACGAGGCAATTCTGGCGTAGAGGGCGGCCCTCAGAAGTAAGGCACCTAAGAAGCGCAAAAAGGTCGCCATGAAGTTGGCCTCAAGGCAGCCGAAGATCGTCAATGCTGCCATTTCGGAGACGGAGGCTTCGAAAATTTTGACCCCGAGGCGTGCACCAGCAGCGGCCTCGCCATCGACCGGGCCGGCAAGTTCCCGATAGCCGCTGCGCTCAGGATGGAGGCGCCCCCACTGACGGTGGACGGCGAGGTGTTCCTCACCGAGGAACACAAGAAAACATGATGGCTTCTTCGGCAATTCGACGTCGAGCATGCAGGCAGTGAAGCACCTGGAGACGCCAAAGGATCGAGCTGCTATGGACGCTGGCAGTGTGGGCGACGATGCCTTCGAGATCGCTCGATCAGTGGTATCGGTGAGTATCGATTCCTTCCTTGTAGATAACCTGCATGCTTGTTTTTCTAACTTCCCCCCTTCTTTTTGTTCGGCTGCAGATAACCATCCACTTAGGTCATCTTATGGAGAAGATGACGAAGCTCAAGAAGGACCTCAAGCAGAAGGCCGACCGTGCTCGGGCTGAAAAAGCGCGCCTCGCCAATGAGCTTGACAAATTGAAGGTCATGTTCGAGGGGAAGAAGACGAGGCTTGAATACCTCGAAGGCCTTGTTACAAAGCTCGAGGGCGATCTGCTTCGGCAGCGGGAGGAGTTGGCCAAGCAGCAGGCCGAGGCGGTGGAAGCTGCCAAGGTTGCAGCGGTGGAGGAGGCCGAAGCTGCAACTATGGGGAAAGCGCAGGGCTTCCTCGCGGCCAACATGGACAAGGCGTACGCTCGCGCCATAGAGGAAGTGTCGGAGCGGTACCCCGAGGTCGACTGCTCCAGGTGGCGGCTCTTCCCTGACCATGTCGATGGCTTCGATGCCGAGTCCGAGGGGGAAGGAGGGGATGACGACGAGGACGTCAAGGTCGAGGTTTTCGGCGAACGCCAGGGGTCCGAGGTGACTCTGCTAGTGATGGTCTTGCCCTCGGGGGAATCCGACCCCGTCCAATCCCGTCGCCCTGGGAAAGAGGTCGCCCGCTGACTTCTTTTGTTTTTTTCTTTCTTTTGTTCCTTTCGATGTATTGCCTAATTACGGACTGGCCACCGCACGTTTTTGGAATGAATGAAAAGTCCATCTTCTTGAGTTCAGCTAAGTGTTTGTGAGTCCATGTCAATGAGTTTACAAAAGTTCTTGAAATTTGGCTAAGTATTCACATTGTCTTGTTCAAGAGTTGTCGTTGTGTTAACCAAATTCGCTAATTTTTTCTGCTCATTGAGGTGACCCAACTTGTCAAAGCAACTCATGCGGCGGAGGAGTCAGGTTCTGAGGTTGGCTTAGGGGTGACGAAGTTGTGCTTCTCTAGGTGCCAAGAGTGCCTTTATGAAGTTGAGTTGGGGCTGTGCAGAGCCGAAAGCATACGAAATCACCTGCAGCTGATTGTAGGTCGCCGAGACATCGAGATTTGAAGACTATAAGGAAGGCTTGCTGAGATGACCCACGAAGGCAATGATGATGGCTCGTCAATGACCTTTACCCTTGGCTTGAGGCTTAAGTATCTCCGCCACTCCTTGTCGAAGATGACAATGGAGAGGGACGAGTTATTAGCTGAAATCCACCACTTGCAGATAGTGGAAGAAGAGATTTTGGCGGAGGAAGAAGAATTAATAGCGGCGGTGGACAAGTTGATGGCCGAGCGCAATGAGTTAACAGCGGAGGTCGACGAGCTGAAAAGGGTTACGATCGATAAGAGTATCGAAGTTACTCAGCTCCGCCAAATTATTGCCTCGCTTCAAGATATCCGTGAAGGACGACTCTCTGAAGCAACGAATAGTCGAGCTAGAGGCGAAAGTTGCTCGCCTCAAGCCCCATTCGGGACCGATCAACGTCAGAAGCACTTCGTGTACCCGTGAAGTTGCTCGCCTCAAGCCCCATTCGGGACCGATCAACGTCAGAAGCACTTCGTGTACCCGCAAAGAAAGCGAGCGAGGGATTTCGTTCTACGAGCTTGCGACTCATTCGCCTGTTGCTCGGCAAAGTCCAGGTGATGCCCAAAGTGGAGTGGCTGTCTCTTCTAGCGGAGCATCCATTGGTGCGACTGTTAGAAGTAGCGCAGAAGGTACATCTCAGTTCGCCGGTCTAGGAGGTGTTGAGGCAGTCTTTTGTTTTCCAAGTTTTGAATCTGCGTCTAAGTACGAGGAGTCGGTCTTGTAATTTTCCTTTTTAATTCCTGTAACTTCGTTGTAAAGCAAAGTACCATCTTGTAATTTTGATTTGTTCCCCAACTTTATATGAGCGAAACTTGTTCCATCTTCTGGACTTGTGTGTTTTGTTGTCATCTGTGGTTGTAGGAGCACTTTTGAAGGGCGGGCCACTTCATGCTTGCTTATGAGAGCGCTCGGCAAGGCGTGTCGAAGTCCAACGCGAGAGTTTTTTCACACGTTTGGGCATCGGTGCCAAGAGCGCTCGGAAAGGCATGCCGAAGTCCAACGCGAGAGTTTTTTCTCACGTTTGGGCGTTGGTGCCAAGAGTGCTCGGCAAGGCATGCCGAAGTCCAACGCGAGAGTTTTTTTTCTAATGTTTGGGCGTCGGTGCCAAGAGTGCTCGGCAAGGCGTGCCGAAGTCCAACGCGAGAGTTTTTTCTCATATTTGGGTATCGGTTCCAAGAGCGCTAGGCAAGGCATGCCGAACTCCCAGAGTGAGAAGTACAACTTCAACCTGACAACTACTCAAAATAGGTAGCAAATCCTCCGTGTTAAAGGCAGGGAATGTCAACCTTATGAACTTGAGGTAAGCGGTGCTATGATTTTTGCAGCCTCCCCCATGTGAGAGCTACTGTGAATTGTAAGAGAAGCCAGTTTCTTGCAGTGGAGAGCAGTCTCTAGAAGAATTATTTCAACTTTAAAGAAACCATAAGGCTAGCTCTTCTAAGTACTCTTCTCCAATGTCTAGTATAGTGGTAGGAACTCAGTTGTCCAGCCAAGTGATTTGGATTCTGAACACGTGGTTCGAGTAAGTTTCAACGGCTGTAGGATCAGTTTTGAATGGCGAACCACTTCTAACTCGCTTAGGAGCGAGCTTGCGAAGCGGAATCGAGCCAAGTTTTGGACTCCGAGCACGTCGTTCAAGTAAATTTCAATGGTTGTGGGAGCAGTTCCGAATGGCGAACCACTTCTAACTCGCTTAGGAATGAGCTTGCAAAGCAGAATCGAGCAAAGTTTTGGACTCAGAACACGTCGTTCGAGTAAATTTCAACGGTTGTGGAAGCAGTTCCGAATGGCAAACCACTTCTAACTCGCTTAGGAGCGAGCTTGCGAAGCGGAATCGAGCCAAGTTTTGGACTTCGCACACGTCGTTCGAGTAAATTTCAACGGTTGTGGGAGTAGTTCCGAATGGCGAATCACTTCTAACTCGCTTAGGAGTGAGCTTGCGAAGCGGAATCGAGCCAAGTTTTGGACTCCGAACACGTCCTTCGAATAAGCGTCATTAAAGGTCTTAAACAGAGAGACAAAATAATCACAAGAGAAATATGAGAGGAAAGAAATTCTTTATTGATAGCTGCTAATCGGTTGCTTCTAAGTTGCAAGCCGTTATTACAATGAGAAAATAGGAATGGCTCGACATTTGAAGGTACTCGGAGAGGCGTTCAGGCTCTCTCTTAGTACTTCAGTAAATGGTCGGCACTCCAAGTTCTGGGTATCTCTCTGCCTTCAAGATCTTCAACACGATATGCTCCGGGGCGAACTGCTTTGGAAACTTTGTACGGTCTTTCCCAATTCGGAGCTAGCTTACTCTTGTGGCTGGGAAACGAGATAGCTAGCTTTCTGAGGACTAAGTCCCCTTCTTTGAGATCCGTGGGACGAACTCTTTTGTTGTAGGCCTGTTCGATTCTTCTCTGATAATTTTGCTGGCGAATTGAAGCTCTTTCACAGAGCGCGTCAATCAGGTCCAAATTTGCTCAGAGATCTCTGGCGTTCTGCTCTTCATCATAAGCAATAAGGCGAGGGGATGGCATGCCAACTTCTAAAGGGATCACAACCTCGGACCCATAGGTGAGATTGAAGGGCGACTCTCCTGTAGGGGTCCGTTTCGTAGTGCGGTAGTTCCACAATACGTTAGGAAGTTATTCTGCCCATAAGCCCTTGGTGGCCTTATCTAATCTCTTCTTGATGCCGGAAAGGATCTGCCTATTAGCATTCTCTACTTGACCATTGGACTGAGGATAGGAGACGGAGGAGAAGCATTGCTGAACGTCGAGGTCTTCACACAAAGATCGAAATGCTGCTCTTGTAAACTATGTTCCATTATCTGTTATTAGGACCTGAGGTACACCGAACCTACAGATTACATTTCTCCAGAAGAACTGCAGCACTTTGTTTTCAGTATTTATGGCCAGAGGTTCGGCCTCGATCTACTTAGAGAAGTAGTCGATTCCCACGACTAGGAACTTGAGCTGGCCCGGAGTTGGCGGAAATAGACCTAGCAAGTCCATCCCCCACATCGCAAAGGGAATCGGGATTGAGAGAGATGTGAGTTGTGCTTGGGGTAGGCGACGGATGTTGGAGAACTGCTGATAAGGGCCGCATTGCCGGCGTGTTGCTCGACATCTCGAAGTAGTGTAGGCAAAAAATACCCATAGTTTAAAACTTTCCTGGCGAGGGACCTTGATCTCGAGTAGGTGCCGCCTATGCCTTCATGGAGTTCTTGCAGGGCATATGTGGCTTCTTCCGGGGAGAGGCATCTTAAGTACGGTCTGCCATCTACTTGGGTGTAGGAGCATTTGTACAAGACTCCTTCAACAAGGGTGTACCGCTCTGCTCTCGTTCGGATTCGACGGGCTTCTTTTGGATCTTGGGGAAGGGTCCCATTCCTGAGGAATTCTATCAAAAGCTTCATCCAGTTGTTCCGGAGTTGGACGAGCAACAACTCCATCGAGTCGGGGATTTCTTCTTCTATGCTTGGTCTTAGGAGTACTTCGATTAGGATGGTCTGCTCGAGACCTTGGAGTGAGGAGGAGGCCAATTTGGAGAGGGCATCTGCTTGGGAGTTTTCTTCTCGAGGGATCTGCTGGATTTGTGCCTCTTCAAACGAATCCATGAGACTTCGGACCTTGGCTAGGTACTTAGCCATTCGGTCGTCTCGCGCCTCGTACTCTCCTAAGACCTAATTCACAACCAGTTCCGATTCACTGAATATTCGGATACGCTGTGCCCCTGCCTTGCGAGCCATACCCAGGCCTGCTATCAGGGCCTCATACTCAGCTTCGTTGTTGGAGGCTTTAAAGTTGATGCGGAAGGAGTATTGGAGAACGAAGTCATCTTGGCCTACCAGAATGACTCCGGATTCGCTCCCTTCTGCGCAAGAAGACCCGTCTACATATACTGTCTAGATGGGTGGCCCATTTGCAGCTTGACTCACTTCTGGGATGGTGCTTTCTACGATAAACTTAGCCAGAGCTTGAGCTTTGATAGCGGTCCGAGGCTGATAAGATATGTCATGCTGACTCAGCTCGATCGACCACTTCATTAGACGCCCGGAGGTCTCGGGCTTGTGCAGGACTTGCTTGAGCGACTGGTCGGTAAGAATGACCACCGAGTGGGATTGAAAATAGGGGCGGAGCTTCCCTGCCGCCATTACCAAGGCGTAGGCTATCTTTTCCAATTTTGGATAGCGGAGCTCGGCGTCTCTGAGAACCTTGCTCACATAATAGATAGGCTTCTGAGCCTTGTCTTCTTCCCTCACTAGGACAGCACTGAGGGTTTGCTCGGAGGCGGCAAGGTAGAGGTATAGTGTTTCCCCGGAAATAGGCTTACTGAGGAGTGAGGGGTTGACCAGATAGGCTTTCAGTTGGTTGAACGATTCTTGTTGCTGTTGGCCCCACTCGAAGCCCTTAGCCCCTCCTGAGGGCTTTAAAGAAAGGAAGACACTTCTCTCCTGACTTATACAGGAAGCGCCCTATGGCCGCGAGGCGTCCTGTAAGCTTTTGGACCTCTTTCACACTTGTAGGCGGAGCCATATCTAGTATGGCTTTGATTTTCTCGGGGTTGGCTTCGATCCCTCTCTGACTGACCATGAATCCTAGGAACTTGCCAGACAAGACTCTGAACGCACACTTGTTCGGGTTTAGTCTCATATTATGCTTCCTCAACACGTTGAAGGCTTCTTGTAGGTCGGAGACATGGTCGGACCCGTGAATACTTTTTACTAGCATATCATCAACGTACACTTCCATGTTTCGGCCGATCTGATTCTGGAAGACCTTGCTGACGAGGCGTTGGTAGGTGGCACCGACATTTTTTAGCCCGAAGGGCCTCACTCAATAGCAATAGAGACCTTGATCAGTGACAAATGAGGTTTTCTGAATGTCCGGGGGGAACATTCTGATCTGGTTGTATCCGGAGAAGGCATCCATGAAGCTCAGTAGCTCATGACCCGAAGTAGTGTCGATTAAGGTATCTATGCTGGGGAGAGGGAAAGGATCCTTAGGGCATGCCTTGTTCAAATTCGTGAAGTCAATGCAAATCCTCCAACTCCCTTTGGCCTTCTTGATCATAACAATATTAGAGAGCCACTCGGGATAGTTGACTTCTTGTATAAACCGGGCCTTGAGGAGCTTGTCCACTTCTTCCTTGATGGTCTGTTGGCGCTCAGGGGTGAATTTGCGCCTCTTCTGTTGGACCGGTTCGGACCTCGGAGCAATACTTAAGTGGTGGACGAGGAGGTCTTCGGAAATTCCTGGCATGTCGGCAGCCGACCAGGCAAAGAGGTCATGGTTCTTCCTGATGCATTGGACTATGTCGGAACAGAGGGCAAAGGGGAGGGTCTTGCTGATGAAGAACTTGCGGTTCGGATCTTGCTCTGAAAAGAGCACTTCCTCCAGCTCGTCTACTGGTTCGGACATAGGCTGGGTGTTCCCTTGGGGAATCTCAAGAGTCTCGAGGGAAAGGACAGGTCCCCCGGTGGAGGTCATGTAACACTTGTGGGCCATCTCCTGACTACCCTTTACTTCCCCCACTCCTGCCTTGGTGGAGAACTTCATTTTGAGATGATAAGCTGAGGGGATGGCCTCTAAAGCAGCAAGGCCAGGTCGGCCTAGAATCACATTGTAAGCAGCTGGAATGTCGACGACCATGAAATCCATTGGCTCCGTCCGGGTAGTAGGAGTTTTACCAGCGGTTACGTCGAGGGTTATCACCACTTCGATAGTCACTGGCACTCCCGTGAACCCATGGAGCGTATAGCCTGCAGGCTTGAGCCTGTCCCGCGATAACTTGAGTCCTCGAAAGGCAGCTAGGAAGAGGATGTTAACAAAACTGCCATTGTCTACCAGAATCCTCTCCACTTTGAAGTTAGCCATGTGGAGGTTAATTACTAGTGCATCACAATGGGGGGTTCAGATGCCCTCTAGGTCTTCATCTGAGAAAGTAACCGGGACTCCGAGGCCTTTGGAAGGGGGTATGCCGTGCACCGAGTTGACTTCCCTGATGAAAGCCTTTCGAGAAGAGTTGGATGTTCCTCCCATTGGACCTCCATGGATAAGGTGCAAGATGTGTTCTTCTTCAAACTCGGGAGTCTCGTCGTGCTGCTCGGGATGCTTGTTAGCCCCCCTGGGGGAGGGGAAAGATCGATCCGGTCCTTTCTCACAAACTTGGACAGCTTCCCTCTCTGAATGAGGGCTTCAATTTTATTCTTCAGGGCCCGACAATCATTGGTGTCATGGTCGTGATCCCGATGATATCGGCACCACTTCTCTTTGTCTGATATCGGCACCACTTCTCTTTGTCTGATATCGGCACCACTTCTCTTTGTCTCTCTTCTTTCCGGGGGTATTCATCTTCGGGGCAGGAGGCAGAACTCCTTCTTCCTCGACTTCCAAGAGGATAGTTGAAACATTGGTGTTGAGAGGGGTAAACTTCTCAAATTTGGGAGGCGGGTGGCGCTGACCCCCGTTGTCCTTCTGGAGCTTCTTAGCTTCTTCATCTTTGGCTGCCTTTCTCTTGGTTCCGGAGGAAGACCCCTCGAAAGTGGAGTGATGTTCAGCTTCCTCTGCCCCGATATACTTCTCGCTTCTGAGAAGAAGGTCGGAGAAGTCTTGTGGGGGCTTTTTGGCTAGGGAGGACCGGAGGTTGGAGTTGAGGACATTGGACTGGAAGGCGGCTGCAGCGACCGATTAGTCGAGGGAGGCAATGGACCGGGCTTTCGCAGTAAACCGCTTGACATAATCTTTTATTTTGTCACCCTTCTTCTGATTGAGGAAGAGTAGTGAAATACTAATTTTCTCGGTTCAGCGGCTGCTCACGAAGTGGGTGAAGAAGAAGGTCTCAAATTGTTCAAAGGAGAAGATGGAGGATGGGGTGAGGCGGGAGTACCATTCCCGAGCCGGACCCTTGAGAGTGGCCGGAAAGGTCTTGCACAGTAGAGCATCGAAATCTTGGTGGATCAACATGAGAGTTTTGAAACTCTCGATGTGATCCACGGGGTCTGACTACCCTGTATATGTCTCGAACTGTGGGGGCTTGAAGTTTGCTGGGACGAGTACCTCCATGATGGTTCGAGAAAACGGAGGTCTGCTCGGACAGAGGGTCCTTCCTATTAGTTCTTCTTCCCTATCCAGTTGGCCGAGGCGCCTCTCCATCTCGTGGAGACGGCAGTAGACCGCATCATCCCTTTGACGGTACCCTGGCAAGCCTCTGGACTCATCTTCGTACGAAGGGGAGCGCAGAGTTCGGCGATGGTAGCTAGGGTAATGGTGAGGACTAGGGATGTGATGGCGGTGGCTCGGAGCTTGAGTAGGAGTTAGGGACCGATGGCGGGAACTTTGGACCGGAGGAAGAGTGGGGACTCTCTGAGCATTGTTGTTGTTCGGTTGGAGATTGAGGGCCTGTAGGATTGTAGCCTGGAACTCTTGGAATTCGGCTCGGGTGATAGGTCCGTTCTCGTCCCTCTGGGGCTGCTGACCAGCGGAAGAACGATGTCTTCTTCGATGGTACTCAGGGGACTCCCTCCGCCTCCTGTAAAGGGGAAACCTCCTGTGATCGGTGACGAGGAGATCGCTCATTTGGACGTTCTGAGTGGGTGGCTCCCTCATGGACCCGCCTTTCAAACAAACGGCGGCGAAGGTCCTCTTCTTTCTGCCGGTTGATAAGGATGTTACGGAGGTCTTCGGAAGGCCGGGGATTGTGAGATGCCATTGAGTCGGTTGAAGGATTATGTATGGCGACGTGGTCACGGTGAAGGGGTTGCTTCTGAGGAGGAGGACGAGAAGTCCCAATACCGGTGTTCTGGGGCCCGGCTGGAGCCCGCTGGTGCTGAAGATTCTGAAGAGGAGGCAGTTCCTGCTGCAGAGGCTGATCAGGCTGAGGAGGGAGTTATTCCTGCTGCTGGAAGGTTTGGAGGGGAGCCTCCTGTTGCGACTGAGGAAGAGTGGGCCCACGGTTGGACCCTTTGGATCTCAGTTTCCTTGGAGGCATGGCTGGAGGTGATCTGAACCGAGGGAAGAGGATGGGGTGTTATTCGTGTTTCCTACAGACGGCGCCAATCTGTTGCTGCTGAAATCGGTGTGGGGGCAAACAGATAGATTTGTGGATTCTTGGGATGTTGAATAGTCAAACCTGAAACCTTTCAGCCGGAGTTTGACCGTGATCTCCCGCCGTTGACCTGCAAAAAGTGCGAAACACCGGGGTTGATCCTGGCGACGCACCCTTTGACGCTCAAGTCAGTAATCAGAAAGATTATGAATGAGCTTTGATTGGCAAAAGATTGATTACCTGTTAACAGTGGGGGTGGGGGGTATTTATAGCTGCCTTAGGGACCAGTTTCGGGATAAGATCAAATCCCTACTTCCCAGTGAATGGATAGAAGGAATCAGGGCCGTTGATTAAGTATAATCATAAATCCTAATTCTATCCAGTTGGACTGGGTTTCTTGAGGGCTGGAACCCGCACCCAGTTGAGATGGATCCAGTCGTGGGTTGTTGGGCCTTTGGAAAAGAGACCCAGTACCCATTTCGGATCCGTTTGTAGGTGAAATTACCATTTTACCCCTGAGCTTTAAGATTCGTGCCCAATTTGGACGGTTCCGATTTAACTCTATTTTTAGCCATATCAGTGGGCTTTAGGCTCATGGCCTATTTAATAAAATATTTAATTTATTAGGGTGAGCTTAAAAATAGGAAAACAAGTTTAGGCTTTATAAAATAGGCTTTTTAGAAAAATAAAGAGAAAGAAAGAAATAATTGTCTATGTTATAAAAGATAATTTTATAAGAAAATATGCATACAAAATTTGTACGTGCACAACACGTAAAAATCAGCATTTCTCATTAAATGAAAATTCAGGATATTACACGTCCCTTGTACACCCTCGTTGCTCTTGTACAAGTAATTTGTTTAATGCTGCAAGTAGTTCATCCTTTTTGTTAATAATCCAACTTATTGCCGTCGTATACCGTTTGAATTCGAATTCTATACATTGTTCATCATTTCATTCCATTTTTGTCAACCAGAATATCATAGAAACACATGAGAATCCGTTTCTATATGCATATGATACACAAACACGAACTAGAAACACGAAACTATAAAAGAAAGAAGGATTTGATTGAATTACGCTTGCATTTGATCATGTGGTTATGTTTGTAGTTTGATATCGTTAAAAGTTCTAATATTCGTCATGTTAATAATTGACACCATGCTGATTTCTAGTTGTAATTTTATGTTCAATTTTAACCATACAACTATACACTTGCAAATGAAAGATTGTTAAAATCAACTTATTATATTTCTGGACTGCTATCTGCCCCAGATTGGAATGAGAATTCGACATAGTTACTGATGATATTATCTAAAACTTATTGAATAAAAATTGTAGCACACTTTGTCTAGTTTCTAGAAAACCTAACGGATCCTTACTCTAACTTATAGATTGTAAAATATGCAATTTCTACCAATGTACTGTCTTAGTTTCATATTACTGCTTTATAGTTGCTACACCACGTTCAACTGATCGAAATAGTAGGTTAATATGAGAATTAAAACCCCAAATTTACAAGAATGTTAGTAAGCAATGTTAGGAACTCAATTATAATGTTTTAAAGAATTTTAGTTAGGTTTTTAGTCGAATTATACACATAATAATTTGATGTTGAGTTTCTGCCAGAACAGTAGACTCACAAAGAATCAACTAATAGACATAATCACTGTGATCGAAATATATCGTATGAATAT
>CM030358.1:185444621-185647187 GCA_017893485.1 Hemerocallis citrina | reverse complement strand
ATAAAGGAAGAAAGGCATGACCCAAAAGATAATAAGGAATATGAAGTTGTTACTAAATTGTTGGAAGATGCTAACACACCTAGATATCGTGATTGCACCAATTTTTCTGAGTTCCACTTCATTTTTAGACTATTTCAAATGAAATGTCTAAATGGGTGGTCTGCCTAGTCCTTCACCATGCTTCTTCAATTGTTGAATGAAGCATTTCAAAATTATGTATTCCTAATTCAGCTCATCAAGCAAAAAAGTTTCTTAAGTCTTTTGACCTTGGGTATGATAAAGTAGCAGCATGCCCAAACGATTGTATGCTATTTAGGGGGGATAAGGAGAGTCTTGAGAACTGTCAAGTTTTGTGGTACTTTGAAATGAGACGGAAAACCGAATGATAACCAACAAACAAATGAGTCAATTAAAACAACCAAGAGAAAGAAATTTGCAAAACTTCTACTTTCCTCTAATTCATAGGCTGCAAAGACTGTTTATGTCATCTAAAATCTCTTCTGATATGAGATGACATGTTGAAGTTCACAAGAATGATGAGATTCTTAGGCACCCGACTAATTTTGAATCTTTAAAATATTTGATGAAAGTTACCCTGATTTTGCTCATGATACTCGCAATGTGAGACTAAGATTAGCCGTGATGTTTTTAACCAATTTAGACATATGAGTATTACCTACAACAGATGGCCTATTGTGTTAATCATATACAATTTTCCCCCCTTGAAGATGCATGATAGTCTTTCCTCTTTCATTTTTTCCATGAGATGATCCCTATAAACAAAAGGTCTATGAAATGATATAGATGTGTATATGAAGCCATTAATGAATTAACAGAAATGCTGGGAGGGTGTTCCAACTTATGATGCAATAGCTAAGTAAAACATTCATTCTTTGGGTTGCGTTGACTTTGTCAATCAATCTCTCTCTGGCATATGCACTGTTATCTGTTTATAGCACCAAGGACATTAGGCTTGTTCTTGTTGTGCTGACCAAACTGTTTCAAGGGTGGCTTTATAATGACAATTTTTTTCCTACTTTGGTCATAGAAGATGGTTGCAAGGCCATACAAATTTAGAATAGAAACTGAGTTCATTTAATGGTACTGAAAAGTGGAGAAATGCTTTCGGCCCTTCGTCTAGGTTAAATGTATTTAGGCAGATAGAAGGTCCATCAACACTTCTGGAAAAATAACACAAGTCACCAAAAATGGTAAGAAAATGGCAAGTGATGATGCACCATGAGACACTGATTTATGTGTTGCAAATGAGTGTGACAATCTTGTTGATTCAGGGTCATAGAAGAAGAATATTTTCTTCCAGTAGGGAATTCAACTTACTGCTCCATAACATAGATATGATGTATGTCCACAAAAATATCGGTGAAAATTGTGTAGGAACAATTATGGGGGATGACCATAAGATGAAAGACAATCTTAAGTTCTGCCTTGAATGAGCATACAACATGAGTTGCATCCAGAAAACTTTCCTTATGACAGAATATGTCCTTCCCTGCAATCTATTCAGTGTCAAAATCGAGTTGAAAATGTTTTGCATGCGTTTACAGCAACTTAATGTCCATGATGTTATTCATCTAATGTAGAAATAGTGTCAGCTCTAAGGAGAAGAGGCTTCAGGGATCTGAAAGTCACACAACTACGACATCTTGATGCAAGACATCCTTCCCGTAGCTCTAAGGTCTTCAATGTATGAGCAAGTCACAGCCGTCCTCAAAGTCTGTGTAGATAAACAATGGGACTTTTCTAGATATTCTACGTTTTGAAGATATTAACCAATATGATCATCGTGCGGCATTTGACAACTTTTTCAAATAAAGAGGATATTTCCCATCTCATTCTGCAACCATAAGGGTTCATTTGATAACCACCTTACTGGTGAGGCAAGACTTGGGGGACCGGTCCATTATCGGCGGATTGTTTCCTATTGGGAGATAATTATTCAAGCCTCATTCATTTTATTAATTATGTAGTTCTTGTTTGCTGTATTCCCATACATTTTTAATTCAAATATGTCTGCATCGGTTTCCTTTATCGACTTAAGGGTTATTTTAGAAATAGAGCATATCTAGAAGGCTTAATAGCAAAAGGGTATATTTTTTAAGGAGTGCTCCAATTTATGTTCAAAGTATCTTTAGGTTGTAGAGACAAGTCTGACTAGACCAAGATGAAATACTGGCACTTCAAAACTTTGAAGGACTAAATGTCTCTTCCAGACCACTGGCAAGACTATTAGAAAAATTGATGCCTTTGAGTTAGATGACTTAACATGAGAACAAACACATCGATATGTGCTGGATCACCATGCATCAGTTTAGCCATTTCATGTGTAAGTGGGATTTGGATTAGTGGTGAATTTAATTCTTCCACTTAGAAAGTTTTTAACTTAAATGTTAATCTGAATTTGTTTTGCCTTATTCCAGCGAATTTGTCAGGAACAATTAAAAGAAGCCATAAACCAAGAAAATTGCCACCGCCTGAGAAAAATAAGTTAATAAATGAACAATTTTAGAAGTGGTTTGAAACTTATGTAAGTGAATGACCAAACAGTGTAATTATAGTTTACTAGTAATTTACACGTGCGATGCACGTTTTAATATTTTCATTAAAAAAAAAACTCTGACGTAGGAAAGATTTAAACTGGAAATCTTCTTTATATTAGTTATGTACATGCGTTGTACATGTTGGTATAATGACAAAATGACAAAATGACAAATGACACTAAGGCCTTCTCCCATTATAATATTATTATTATTATTAGAGATTATTATTATTATTATTATTATTATTATCATTATTATTATTTTTTGAATGCATGTGCGGTTTACGAATTAGATGAGTTTACATTGAGAGTTTTAATTGGATGTGTATTACACGGGTTGGTAGAATGACAAAATATTTACAAATGACACTAAGGCCTTCTCCCATTATAATATTAGAGATTTTTCTATTTTTCCAGTAATAATATGATTTTCCATACATTTTAGGTTTCCTCTTTGAGTGATGAGGAGGTATCATCTGAAATAATTATTTTGGCCAAATGTCCCTATAAAAAGTTAAATATATAAGGAATATATATACAATGACTTCAAATTCCATGCTAAGGATCGTGAGGTTACTTTGAAGTCTCAAAATAGTGCCATTGTAGTGACTAAAAAAACTAGATTTTATACCTCTAAGAATGACTCAAATCATGTAGATGGAGATGTTGACTATTATGTGGTGCTCACATATATCATCGATTCGGATTATTTTAGCCATTTTCGAGTGATCTTATTTCGTGGGGATTTGGATGGCTAAATAAGAATGGTTCTATTAATTAGGATAAGCTAGGTTTTACAATTGTAAATTTCTTACAACTGATTCACATCGGGACACACATTAGCCATGAACCATTTGTGTTATCATCTTAAATGCACCAAGTTTTCTATGTTCAAGATTCATCTTACCCAAATTCTTATTTGTCATTAATTATGCAACCAAGAAATGAATTTCAATTGAGAGACAGTTAGATGATGATGACGAGGATGTCATGAAGAATTGCATTGCTTCTGAGTTTCCTTTGTTTGATGTAAATGCAACTGATGGTAATAGTTTCCATACTTGGCTCCGTACGGATAAAGAAGGAGATGTATTGGATGATGTTGTAATATAATTATGAATTTTTTTTGTTGGTATTTGATCATGATCTCTATTTTATAAATTATTGCATAATTTTACTTATTGCAACTAAGATGAGGATGCTAAGATGCATGTGTGGTAAAACTAGGAATGATAGAGTTAGAATCGAGCATATATTAGACATGGTAAATGATATGGCTAAAAATAGGGGTTTAATCAAGGCCGTCCAAATGGGGCACGAATCCCGAGGTTCAGGGGTGAAACGGTAATTTTACCTACAAAACAGGTCTGAAGCGGGTACTGGGTCTCCTTTTTTGCAGATCTAGTAACCCGCGAACGGATCCACTGCAACTGGGTGCGGGTTTCAACCCGCAACGAACCCGGTCCAGCAGGGTAGAATTAGGGTTTCTGATTAATATTAATCAACGCCCTGATTCATATCTATCCTTTCACTGGGGATTAGGGATTACATTCCTTATCTATATACACAGGAATTACATGCATAATCTGTTCCCTAAGACGCCTATAAATACCCCCCACCCATCTCCATTAAGAGGTAATCAATCTTTCACCAGTTTTTGCGCTCTCTCATAGTCTTTCAGATTACTGACTTGAGTGTCGGACGATGCGTCGCCGGGAACAACCCCGGTGTCTCGCACTTTTTGCAGGTCTACGGCGGGATCGACGACCAAAGCCCGACGGAACAGGTATACAGGTTTACTATTTAGTTTCCCTAAGAATCCACAAATTCATCTGTTTGTCCCCACACCAAATTTAGCGGCAACAGATTGGCGCCGTCTGTGGGAAACTAACGAATAGAAACCTCTCCTCTTCCCTGAAAACAGGTCTTCTGCAGCCATGCCACCTCGGAAAGTCAGATCAAGGGGGTCCAACCGAGGACCCAACCCTGATCAGCAGCTAGAAGTTCCCAACAACCCTGCTCAACAACAAGGGCAGCTCCCTCCTACAACGGAAGACCCGGTTCAACAGGACCTTCCCCCTCCTAATCAGCAGCCTCCAAAGGGTCCTAACCCTCAGAAACAGCCCCTTCTTTAAGAGCACCTCTCCATCCACAATGCCTCTACGGACTCTATGGCCTCCCATCATCCCCGAGCCTCTGGCCGCCACAATACCGCCCTCAACCGCCAGAAAGATGATGACCTCCGCCGCCATCTGGATGAAAAGCGGGCCCGAGAGGGAACCTCCCGCCAACACCATCCGGGCGATCGGTCTCCGCACCGCCGGTATTACAGGTCTCCTGTCCGCAGAGGAAGGAAAGAGTCCCCCGATCATTACCGAAGAAGGCACTCCCCCGCAGGTCGGCAACCGCCCAGGAACAATGAGGCACCAATCACCCGTGCCGAGTTCCAGCAGTTCCAAGCGACCGTCCTGCAGGCTCTCAACCTCCGTCAAAACCCTAATGAGCCGAAGGACCCGTCCCCTCCTCCAGTCCGAAGCCCTCACCGTCGGTCCCCCTCTCCTCGTCCTACCAACTCCCGGCGTACCCCAAGTCCTCGTCGCTCCTGAAGCTACCATCGCCGCAGCCCTCGCTCTCCCTCATACTAAGACGAGTCTCGTGGCTCGGCAGATTACCGTCGGAGAGATGACACCATGAACCGCCGTCTTCATGAGGTAGAAAGACGCTTGGGTCAGATAAACCGAGAAGAGGAGCTCAGGGGGAGGACCCTACATCCTAGCCGACCCCCTTTCTCCCGAACCATAGTGGATGCGCCTGTCCCGTTCGGCTTCAAACCTCCCCAATTTGAGACTTACACTGGGGAAACCGATCCAGTTGATCACATTGAAAGTTTTAAGACTCTGATGCTCCTACATCAAGCTTCCGATGCCCTCCTCTGCAAAACCTTCCCTGCAACTCTCAAAGGACCAGCCCGAGAGTGGTATTCTCGTCTCGCCCCCTCCTCAATATTCTCCTTCGAACAGTTCGAAACCCTCTTCGTCACACATTTCGTAAGCAGCCGAAGGGCCGAGAAGACGAGCATCTCCCTATTGCACCTCCACCAGAAGAAGGGGGAAAAATTGAGAGACTACGTGAAGAGGTTCACGGCCGAGGCCAGATCCATAGCATCCCTCGACCAGTCGGTCGCTACGGTAGCATTTCAATCCAATGTCTTCAATTCCAACCTCTGCTCCTCCCTCGCCAAGAAACCACCACATGACTTTTCCGACCTTCTCCTTCGCACTGAAAAGTATATCCAGGCCGAAGAGGCCGAGCAACAACCCAACTGGGAGGGGTCTACCTCCGGGTTTAAGAGGAAGGGGACGGAAGAAGAAGGAGCCAAGAAGCTCCAGAAAGATAATGCCGGCCAGCGCCGACCTCCCCCTAGATTTGAGAAGTTCACTCCCCTCACCACTAACATCTCCGCCATCTTCATGGAAGTTGAAAAAGAAGGGGTCTTGCCTCCAGCTCCGAGGATGAATACCCCCGCAAAGAGAAGAGATAAAGAGAAATGGTGCCGCTATCACCGGGACCATGGGCATGACACCAACGACTGCCGTGCTCTAAGAAATGAGATCGAAGCCCTTATCCAGAGGGGGCAGCTGGCGAAATTCGTAAGAAAGGACCGAGCCGAACTCCCTCCCCAGCCTCGGGGGGCTAACAAGCGTCCGGAACGAGAAGAGACACCAGACTTTGAGGAAGAGCGAGTCCTCCACCTCATCCATGGGGGACCAATGGGGGGGCTCCTCGAACTCCTCTCGGAAAGCATTTATCAGGGAAGTCAACTCAGTCCGAACCACCCCTCCTCCTAAAGGCCTTGGAGTGCCCGTCACCTTCTCTGACGAAGATCTCAAGGGTGTCCGCACCCCTCATTGTGACGCACTTGTCATCAGTCTCCACATGGCCAATTTCAAGGTGGAGAGAATCTTAGTAGATAACGGCAGCTCCGTCAACATCCTCTTCCTCGACGCTTTTAAGGGTCTGAACCTTTCACGGGACCGACTCAAGCCCGCCGGCTACACGCTCCATGGGTTCACAGGACTGCCGGTGACTCATGAAGGGGTGATTACCCTCGATGTCACAGCTGGCAAAACTCCTACCACCCGCACGGAGTCGATGGACTTCATGGTCGTAGATGTCCCAGCAGCCTACAACGTCATTTTGGGTCGGCCCGGTCTTGCCGCCCTCGAAGCCGTCCCCTCTGCCTACCACCTCAAAATGAAATTCCCCACTCGGGCCGGAGTAGGAGAAGTAAGGGGCAACCAGGAGCAGGCCCGCAAGTGTTATATGACCTCTACCCTCGGACCCGTCCTCTCTTTAGAAACATTGGAAATTCCCCAAGATGCCGCTCGGCCGACTTCCGAGCCAGCGGACGAGTTGGAGGAGGTGCTCTGCTCGGAGCAAAAGCCGACCCACAAGTTCTTCGTTAGCAAGACCCTACCGTCCGCCCTATTCAGATATCGTAAAATGCATCCGGAGCAATCAAGACCTCTTCGCATGGTCAGCTGCAGACATGCTCGGTATCTCCGAAGAACTCTTGGTTCACCACTTGAGTGTTGATCCGGGGTCCAAACCGGTTCAGCAGAAGAGGCGCAAGTTCGCCCCCGAGCGTCAGCTCGCTATAAAAGAGGAGGTAGACAAGCTGTTGAAGGCCCGATTCATACAGGAGGTAAACTACCCTGAATGGTTGTCAAACGTAGTAATGGTGAAGAAGTCCAACGGGACGTGGAGAATTTGTATTGATTTCACCGACCTCAACAAGGCCTGCCCCAAAGATCCCTTCCCTCTGCCGAGCATCGACACTCTGATTGACGCAACCTCGGGACATGAGCTCCTCAGCTTCATGGACGCTTTCTCGGGTTACAATCAGATAAGAATGTTCCCCCCGGATATCCCGAAGACATCTTTTGTAACCGACCAAGGCCTTTATTGCTACAGAGCCATGCCATTCGGCCTAAAGAATGCAGGGGCGACATACCAACGCCTCGTCAACAAGGTTTTTCAGGCCCAGATCGGCCGGAACATGGAAGTATACATCGATGACATGCTTGTGAAAAGCATTCGAGGCATTGATCATGTGGCTGACTTCCAAGAAGCATTTGATGTTTTAAGAAAGCACAATATGAGGCTCAACCCGAACAAGTGTGCGTTCGGCTTCTCATCAGGGAAATTCCTCGGCTTTATGGTTAGCCAACGAGGAATAGAATCAAATCCGGAAAAGATCAAGGCCATATTGGACATGGCCCCTCCTAGAAATGTCAAGGAAGTTCAAAGGTTGACTGGTCGCCTAGCCGCCATAGGGCGCTTTCTGTCAAAGTCCGGGGAGAAGTGCCTCCCGTTCTTCAAAGCCCTCAGGGGGGCTAAAGGATTTGAGTGGGGGCAGCAGCAACAAAACTCATTCGACCAGCTTAAAGCATACCTCGTCAATCCACCTCTTCTCAGCAAACATATACCTGGCGAACCGCTCTACCTCTACCTGGCAGCTTCCGAACATACGCTCAGTGCGGTCTTAGTCAGAGAAGAAGAAAGGGCTCAGAAGCCCATTTACTATGTCAGCAAAGTGCTTCGGGATGCCGAGCTCCGGTACCCGAAGATTGAGAAAATAGCCTATGCCCTGGTAATGGCCGCGAGAAAGCTTCGACCCTACTTTCAGTCCCATCCGGTGGTCGTCCTTACCGACCAGCCGCTGAAACAGGTCCTTCACAAGCCCGAGACGTCCGGTCGCCTTATGAAGTGGTCAATCGAGCTGAGCCAACATGATATAACATATCAGCCTCGGACCGCGATCAAGGCACAGGCACTGGCCGAATTCATAGTCGAAACCACCATCCCCGACTCCAGCCAAACAATGAAGGGACCACCCGTCTGGTCGGTCTATGTCGACGGGTCTTCTTGTAACGAAGGAAGTGGGGCAGGGGTCATTCTGGCAAGCCCAGATGACTTCATCCTCCAATACTCCCTCCGTATAAACTTCAAAGCCTTGAACAACGAAGCCGAATACGAGGTGCTCATAGCCAGCCTTGGAATGGCCCGAAATGCAGGGGCACAACGCCTGCGGATCTTCAGCGACTCTCAGTTGGTCGTCAATCAGGTCCTCGGCGAATATGAAGCCCGTGATGACAGGATGGTTAAGTACTTGGCTAAAGTGAAAAGCCTCATGGCGCTGTTCGA
Organism: Hemerocallis citrina; assembly: GCA_017893485.1. Lineage (NCBI taxonomy): Eukaryota > Viridiplantae > Streptophyta > Magnoliopsida > Asparagales > Asphodelaceae > Hemerocallis > Hemerocallis citrina. The sequence continues at coordinate 185,638,423 of CM030358.1, read as the reverse complement.
GGAGGCCCTCATCCTTAGAATCTCCAGAGAAGAGAATGCTCAGGCCGACGCCCTATCCAAATTAGCCTCCTCTTCCCTTCAAGGCCTCGAACAAACTGTTCTGATAGAAGTCCTCCTGAAGCCGAGCATAGAGGATGATGCGCTCGACTCCGTTGAAACACTGCCAGTCCTCCTCGAAGACAATTGGATGAAGCCCCTCGTCGAGTTTCTAAGAGACGGACTCTTCCCCCAGGATCCGAAGGAGGCACGAAGGATAAGAACCCGAGCCGAGCGTTATGTATTAATCGAAGGCATTCTGTATAAACGCTCCTTCACCCAGGTGGACGGTTGGCCCTACCTAAGGTGCCTCTCCCCCCGGCAAGCTGACTACGCCCTGCAAGAACTCCATGAGGGCATTGGCGGGGCTCATTCTGGCTCCAGAGCCCTAGCGCGCAAAGTGTTGAACTATGGGTATTATTGGCCCACTCTCCTACGGGACGCCGAACAACACGTTCGGCAATGCAGCTCCTACCAGAAATACTCCGACATCCGATGCCTTCCAAAAGCACCACTCGCCTCCCTATCAAGTCCGGTCCCCTTCGCAATGTAGGGGATGGATTTACTAGGACCGTTTCCGCCAGCTCCCGGATAGCTAAAGTTTCTAGTCGTGGCAGTCGACTATTTCTCGAAATGGATAGAGGCAGAGCCCCTGGCTACAGTCACCGAGCATAGAGTCGTTCAATTCTTCTGGAAAAATGTGATCTGCCGATTCGGCGTTCCCCGGGTCATAGTTACAGATAACGGAACGCAGTTCGCCGGGGCCGCCTTCCGAGCCTTATGTGAAGACCTCGCCATACAACACCGCTTCTCCTCCGTCTCACATCCCCAGTCTAATGGCCAGGCCGAAAATGCCAACCGATAGATCCTCTCAGGCATCAAGAAAAGACTAGACAAGTGCTTCAAGGGCTTGTGGGTCGATCAGCTGCCCAACGTTCTGTGGAATTACCGCACCACGAAGCGGACCCCAACAGGTGAGAGCCCGTTTAATCTCACCTATGGGTCCGAGGCCCTCATTCCCCTAGAAGTTGGGATACCATCTCCTCGTTTGATAGCCTTTGAAGAAAAGCAGAATGCCAGGGAGCTCAGAGCAAGCCTAGACTTGATAGACGAAATCCGAGAAAGAGCTGCTATACGGCAACAAAGTTACCGAAGGAGAATTGAGCTCGCATACAACAAAAGAGTCCGCCCAACCGACCTCAAAGAAGGGGACCTAGTCCTCCGAAAATTGGCCATCTCGTTCCCCGAACAGAAAGGCAAACTGGCCCCGAATTGGGAGGGACCATACAAAATCTCAAAAGTGATCCGCCCCGGTGCATACAAGCTAGAAGATCTTGAAGGCAGGAAAATTCCCAGGACTTGGAATGCCGACCATCTTTTGAAATACTAAGAGAAAGCGACTACGCTTCTCTAAGTAACTCGAGATGTCGAACCATTCCCTTCCTGTTACTAGTATTGATTTTTCCTTTATTTTTTTCATTGTAATAACGGCTAGCAACTTTAGAAGCAGCCGATCATTTGATATTCATAAATAAAGTTTTTTCATATTTTTGATACTATCGCATCTCTCTGCCTTTAATTCTTTAACCTCACGATGGTTCGGAGTCCAGCACTTGGCTCGACTCTTCTTCCTCGGCTCGCACGCTAACGAGCCGGAAGTAGATCGCCGTTCGAAATTACTCCTGCAGCCGTTGAATGGATCGGAGTCTAATACTTGGCTCGATTCTACTTCGCAAGTTCGCTCCTAGGCGGACTAGAAGTAGCTCGCCATTCGGAACTGCTCTTGCATCCCTTAAACTAACCTCACGATGGTTCGGAGTCCAGCACTCGGCTCGACTCTTCTTCCTCGGCTCGCACGCTGACGAGCCGGAAGTAGATCGCCGTTCGAAATTGCTCCTGCAGCCGTTGAATGGATCGAAGTCCAACACTTGGCTCGATTCTACTTCGCAAGTTCGCTCCTAAGCGGACTAGAAGTAGCTCGCCATTCGGAACTGCTCCTGCATCCCTTAAACTAACCTCACGATGGTTCAGAGTCCAGCACTCGGCTCGACTCTTCTTCCTCGGCTCGCACGCTGACGAGCCGGAAGTAGATCGCCGTTCGAAATTGCTCCTGCAGCCGTTGAATGGATCGGAGTCCAACACTTGGCTCGATTCTACTTCGCAAGTTCGCTCCTAAGCGGACTAGAAGTAGCTCGCCATTCGGAACTGCTCCTGCATCCCTTAAACTAACCTCACGATGGTTCGGAGTCCAGCACTCGGCTCGACTCTTCTTCCTCGGCTCGCACACTGACGAGCCGGAAGTAGATCGCCATTTGAAATTGCTCCTGCAGCCGTTGAATGGATCGGAGTCCAACACTTGGCTCGATTCTACTTCGCAAGTTCGCTCCTAAGCGGGCTAGAAGTAGCTCGCCATTTGGAACTGCTCCTGCATCCCTTAAGCTGATCTAACGATCGGATTTCATCTATGGCTCAACTCTATCTCTCCGACTCGTCCTCAAACGGGTCGAAGTTAGATTCCGATCACAACCCGCCCCGCGACTGTTTAGCCGAGCGGACGAGGTACCGACCCTCGTATATGGCAAAAAAACCTCCCGAGACGAAACCACCGTCAGATCATCTCAGAAAATGTGCTAGGGCGTGATGAGCGGATCTCATTCGGCCACGTGTCCACAAAACAACAAGATAGTGTTTTCTTGGGAACTGGACCTACCTCAAGATTCGTGCAAACATCAGACGGCCCTGATCGCTTCACTTCGCTCGGCAGAAGTCACCCCGGTCTTTAAGCTACGGTCAGGCCACATGGGCGCAGTCGAGAAACAACTGTGCCTTAGCAGCCGAACCGAGCCGCACCGGAAGCGACCCGGCTAGGTTCAGAAGCGCAGCAAAAGAGAAGGCTTCGAGGCCAAGGAGTTCGACGATGCGAATGCCTGCCTCGCGGTTCACTTCGAGCCTACCCTAGTTAGCGCGACCAGAGCACAAATAAGAGGACAGCAGAGAACGACTCCAATAAAACAACTCCAATTCTATTAATAACTTGGACAAAGTTACAAAGTGGATTACAACGACAAAAACTTGCAAATGGGTTACAACAACAAGACACGACCCGTTTACTACTTCTGAGGAAGGGGTATGCTCCGGTTCAGAGACACTTTGGGTTGGCGTTTCTTGACCCCCGAGCTCGTCTCCAGTCCGACGAACCGTGATGCCTCCTCATCGCTGACCCTAACAGTCGCTCCAACCGAAGCACTGCTTGAAGACACCGCTACTCCGCTCTGGGCATCAGCTGCCGACCTGCCTCCGATAGGAGTCCGGCTCGCCGCTTGATAGAACGTGATCCCTCGCTCGATCTCTTCGCGGGTGCACGAGGTGCTCTGGACGTTAGCCCTCACCGGCTGAGGCTTGAGCCGAGCCACCTCTTCCTCCAGTTCGACGATCCGATCCTTCAGTGTATCATCCTTTACTATCACCTTAAACCGAGGAAGTTTTGCCGAACCGGGGTACTCGGTGCTGTCGGATATAACACGGCGCAAGTGGGTCACTTCAATACTCTTGTCGACCGTCACCCTTTGCAGCTCTTCCACCTTCTTCGCTAAGCCATCTCATTCGGCCGAAACTCGCGCCAGTTCCTCTTCCTTAGCAGATAGCTCGGCCTCGACTATCCGTAGGTGGTGCAGCTCGACCAAAGCCTCGCTATGCCTAATCTCTAAGTTGTGAAGTATCCTCCTCGTCAAGTGAACCTCACCCTCGAGACGATCCTCCCGAGATCGCTTGAACAACTCGGCTCGACGCTGTTCAGCCGAGGTGTTATGAGTCTGCTCAGCAATCTGAAATAAGAAAGAGATAGCATTGAAATACCACACTACCGAGCCAAAAACTTAGACAAATTTCGGAGTCAAAATACTACACTACCGAGCGAAACACTTTGACAAATTTCGGAGTCAAAATACTTTTCATTCATTAAAAAGCGGTGGCAAGTCCGCAAAAGGCATTACAATGATCGGAAGAAAAAACAGAACGAAAACTACAAAGATTTAACAAGGGGATCAAGGGTCCACCTGCGTCGCCGCTTCGACCACGGGCGCATTAACAGATGGCCCCTCGATCCTCCCCTCGTCGACCTGGCCGTCCACCACCGGCCGGCCGTCCTCCCCCTCCTCGTCTTCGCCTTCTGCCTCGTCGCCTTCGCCATCCTCCCCCTCGTCGCCTGAAGGCGACCCTGGCCACAGTCGGTAGCCGACCCGCTCGAAGCCCGGGACCCGTTCCTGAACATGGTCGAGCGCCGTTTGGTAAGACCGCTCCATGTTCTCGACCATGTGCTTCTTCGCCTCGGCCTCGACCTCCTTCTCCACCTCGGCCCGGATCTTCGTCTCCAGGGCCTCCTTCTCCGCCTTCTCTTCGGCCAAGGACTTCGTCGCCGCAGCCAGCTCCTCGGCGGCCTTGGCGACCTTGGCAGACTCCGCCATGAGAGTCTCCTTGACCTTCTCCAGGTCGGCGACAAGGTCGGCCACCCGGACCTCCAAGGCCTCAGCTCTCCTTTGCTCGGCCTCGAGTTCCTTGACCGCCCTTACCTTCGCCAACCGGTCTTTGTCACTGGCGGTCCTCAACTCCTTCTCCTGCTCGGTGAACGTCTCGAGGAGATGGCCGAAGTGACAAGTGGCCTGCGAAGACAACAATGAGCGCACTAAGCAAACCAGGCAGTAAACTTGGGAAAAAATTTTAGCAACATGAAACTTACCGAGACGAGTGACCGAGCCACCTCGTAGGTGTCGTCACCCACCGTCCCCGCCCTTAACGCGGCTCGATCCTTCGGGGTCGCCAAGTGCTTGACGACCTGCACCGACATTTGCGAATTGTCGAGGAACCCGTCGTGGTTTTTCACTCGCCAATTCGGCCGGAACAGCTGCTTGTGCTGCTCGGTCAGAATCTCCTCGGCTTCCTTGGTCAGCGGCGGTGCCTCGATTGACAGCACCGCATTTATGTCGAAGGCCCCCTCTATCACGCCAGTGGCCGCAGGGGACGAGGGCCCCTCAACAACGGCCACCTCCGAGGGCGCCTCAACAGTCGGAGGGGGCGGGGCGATGGTCGAGGCGACCGTAGGTGGTGGAGTCGACGAGGCAGTCGCGGCCGCCCTCTTCCTCTTTTTACCCCCGACCAACTTGGACCTGTCGGCCATCATAGAGTTGAAGTCGATCTTCATTGCTTCTGCGTCGAGCCAAAAAAAAAAAAGAGAGAAAGAGACGAGTTAGCTAGTCGAACCAAAGACTTGAAAGAAAAACGAAAATAAATGAGATGTCAGGAGCATACTCGGGTCGATGGGGCTTAGGCCGGACCCAAACAACACCTCCTCCGTCAACTCCCTCCAACTCAATATCGGAAGAGCCATTATCCTCCTCGCCATCTCCTCCTCGGCCTCTGACAAAACGGGGTCGGCTCGCGCGAACTTCGGCATCTCCACCTTCCACCGGGTCGGAATAGGCCGAATCGCCTCGCCCCTTATTATAAAATATTTTTCCTTCCAACCCTTAATCGAGTCGGGGTTCTCTATAATCCTGACACCCTTCCTCGGCCCCAAGTAGTATCAGTACTCCGTCTTGTGCTGCCGATTTACACGATACATCCCTCGGAAGACCGTGAGATCCGGCTCTACTTCGGCTCTGTGGCACTGAAGCAAAAAGGTGTTCACATGGCGCCATGTGTTCGGCATAAATTGGGTCGGCGTGAGGCAGAACCAGCCGAGGATCTGAAGAATGAAGGGATGCAGCAGGAAATGTAGCCCGGCATTCAAGGAGTCGACGTCGAACATACACATATCCGACGACGGCAGCTTGGAGTTCGCTCGCATCCCGGGACCGGGGAGGATCAGCTTGAACTCCGGAGGGATGACGAAGGCCCTCCTAACCCGAAGTAGGTCCTTCTCGGACAACACCGAGATGAGCTCGTCGGCTTCGGTGGGAAGAGCCGGGTTAGGTTCCTCGACGATCTTAGACTTCCCATAGATCGCCTTCTCCAGCAGGTCACCCTTGTACTGCCTAACCCCCGAATGCCCGGACAGGACAGAAGGATACCGTCCCATCTCAGGGGCTTGCTTCGGATTCTCCACGATCACCGCCACTACGGGAGATTGGGTCTCCACCCTCCTCTTCTTCTTCTCGTGCCTCGTCTCGGCCGCCGACGGTTCGACGGCCTGTTTTCCCTTCCTCCGAATCTCCGACCTCCTCTTCTCCTTGGCGCCATCATCGCCCGAAGACGAGGCCCCACTCCCCGAGTTCACTCGAGACATCTCTAGAAAAATTATTTAGACTAAGTGAACTGACCTTTTGAAGTGACGTTCACGGTCGGAATACTCTCGCCGGAAATCGCCTGGCCCACGCGACAGCTAACGGCAACGCCTTGGAGAGAAAAGCTCCGCTTGCAGAGAACTTAGAGATCGAAAGTAAAAACTTGAGAGTGAAAAGTAAGAAATGAGCTTGAGAGTGAGGGTGAAAGCTTATAACCCCTAACAAGATGGGCCTTCTTGGGAAACATGAAAAGCCCACCAAGAAGCCAAAGCGACAGGCGGAGAACAGCGACGTTACGGGAAGCGAAAAACTCTTCAAATCACCAAGTCAACAACTCGGCAACCGGTCTGCCGAGCCGAGCTACCGAACAGCCCAGCTGGGCAACGGAGCTACTGCCCACCTTCAAAACAGACAACTCAGCACCTCGGCCAAATAGCTCCGATGCGCCGAGCCGAGATGATGAGGTACCGACCCTCGTATATGGAGAAAAATCGACCCGAGGCGAAGTCACCGTCGGATCTCTCCAAAATTCGTGACAGAATCTGATGGACGGTTCAGATCATGCCACGCCCACAAAACGACAAGATAACGTTTTCTCGTGATCTGAACCCCGTCCTCGTGATGCGCGCCATGATGGACCGCCCAGATGAAGCCACGCATCTCTTCCGAGCCGCCTGCCAACGGCTTGCCCAGCCGAGCTACCGAACAGCTCGGCTGAGCAGCCGAGCTACTAGGCGCAGAGCGGTGGAACCCTCAAAACGTTTCCCCCAAAATAGACAACTCAGCACCTCGGCCAAACAGCTCTGATGCGTCGAGCCGAGATGACGAGGTACCGACCCTCGTATATGGAGAAAAATCGACCCGAGGCGAAGTCACCGTTGGATCTCTCCAAAATTCGCTACAAAATCTGATGGACGGTTCAGATCATGCCACACCCACAAAACGACAAGATAACGTTTTTTCATGATCTGAACCCCGTCCTCGTGATGCGCGCCATGATGGACCGATGAAGCCACGCGTCTCTTCCGAGCCGCCTGCCATCGGCTTGTCCAGCCGAGCTACCGAACAGCTCGGCCGAGCAGCCGAGCTACTAGGCGCGGAACGGTGGAACCCTCAAGACGTTTCCCCCAAAACAGACAACTCAGCACTTCGGCCAAACAGCTCTGACAAGCCGAGGCACAGACCCTCCGAGCCGGGGTGCCGGGGTACCGACCCTCGTATATGGCAAAAAATCGCTCCGATCCATATCAACCGTTGGATCTTGTGAAAAAGTGCGCTCGTCATGATGGACAGCCCAGATTTGGCCACGTCCACTAAACGACAAGATAGCATTTTATGGAGATCCGCGCTGAAATAGACGGCTCAGATGATGCTACGTACCTCGGAATCATCGAGCCGAGGCACTGGTCCTCGAGATCCCAAGCCAAACCGAGGCACAGACCCTCCGAGCTGGGGTGCCGGGGTACCGACCCTCGTATATGGCAAAAAATCGCTCCGACCCATATCAGCCGTTGGATCTTGTGAAAAAGCGCGCTCGTCATGATGGACGTCCCAGATTTGGCCACGTCCACTAAACGACAAGATAGCATTTTATGGAGATCCGCGCTGAAATAGACGGCTCAGATGATGCCACGTACCTCGGAATCATCGAGCCGAGGCACGGACCATCCGAACCGAGGCACTGGTCCTCGAGATACCAAGCCGAGCCGAGGTACCGAGGTACCGACCCTCGTATATGGCAGAAAAACTTGCCGAGGAGCAGGGACCGTCTGATCTCTCCAAAAATCGCGCTCTGCCCTGATCGAGGGCTCTGATGACGCCACGTCATAAATAAATATTAAAAAATCAATTTTTATTTATTTAAATCATTTTATTTACCTAAAAATCACGAAAAATTACTAAAAATTCGGGAAAATTAGCTAAAAATTCCAGGAAATAATTAAAAATTCGGGGGATATTTCCAAGCCTCCGAACGAACAATTATTGCCTAGAACGCACGGCTAAAGCCCCCGAACGACTAGCTGACGCATCGCGAAATTAGATAAACAGCCTGAAAAAATAGATAAAAACTTGATATACCATATGGCTTCAAGAAAGAAGAAGAAATTGCCTTACCACCCGCTTCGGGATTCCAAAAACACCCATTCGGACTTCGATACAACTCCATTAGCCACTAAAATAGTCAAACTACTCCTCAAAGACTGATTGACCTCAGCCTTTAGGAGTGGGGGGCTCGTGATATGGCTAAAAATAGGGGTTTAATCAAGGCCGTCCAAATGGGGCACGAATCCCGAGGTTCAGGGGTGAAACGGTAATTTTACCTACAAAACAGGTCTGAAGCGGGTACTGGGTCTCCTTTTTCGCAGATCCAGTAACCCGCGAACGGATCCACTGCAACTGGGTGCGAGTTTCAACCCACAACGAACCCGGTCCAGCAGGGTAGAATTAGGGTTTCTGATTAATATTAATCAACGGCCCTGATTCATATCTATCCTTTCACTGGGGATTAGGGATTACATTCCTTATCTATATACACAGGAATTACATGCCTAATCTGTTCCCTAAGACGCCTATAAATACCCCCCACCCATCTCCATTAAGAGGTAATCAATCTTTTACCAGTTTTTGCGCTCTCTCATAGTCTTTCAGATTACTGACTTGAGCGTCGGAGGGTGCGTCGCCGGGAACAACCCTGGTGTCTCGCACTTTTTGCAGGTCTACGGCGGGATCGACGACCAAAGCCCGACGGAACAGGTATACAGGTTTACTATTCAGTTTCCCTAAGAATCCACAAATTCATCTATTTGCCCCCACACCAAATTTAGCGGCAACAGTAAATGTAGCTCATATCCAAGATAAATTAAGAGAGAATCGCCCCAGTTAGAAAGATTGATTTATTAAGTATCGATGGTAGAGTGAGGAGTAGGGGAAGACCTAAACTTACTTGGATGGAAACATTAAAAAAAGATATGATCGCCTATGGCATTACAGAAGATATTTCTTCAAATCGAGCAGAATGAAAAACCAGGATTCATGTAGCCGACCTCAACTAGTTGGGAAAAAAGCTTTGTTGTTGTTTTTGTTAATATTGTTATTTCATAGTTTTACTTATTGCAACTGACTTGTTGATTCAATGATTTTAATTTACACATATCTCTGTTATGTCATTTGAATTGAGTATCACTTAATTTTATATATATCATTACTGTTATGCCTTATGACTTGTCGTTTACCTGATTCTAATGGATGTTAATTGACTTAAATTTATGTCTCATTTTTCATTTAATAGGTGACAAATTACGAGAAGCAAAACAAGGTTGAATACAATTGTGGTGAATGAAAATAAAACGCAGAAGCAGCTAACCAATGAATCTTTAACACAGAATTTGAATAGAGTGAAAAGTGCATGAGCCACTCTGGCTACCACCCAAGAGTCTCCAGCTACAGATTAGGGAGGAAGTCAGTCCGAGGTTGGGGAAGGAAGCATGCGAAGGAGGTCAAGAGGCAAAACAAGGATGATGGACATTTGGAAACAACCAAGCAATGAGGGTATTCTCGTAACTACAAATCGTTACGGCCAACTCATAGGACCAGCTGCATCTTCACTCTTAAACTTTTGCGGGTTGTTGTAACACCTCGCAAAATTGAGTTGTGATAATTTTGCTCCCGCATGTGTTATGCACTGGTATTTTGTACAATTGCATATAATATCTTATGTAATACCTTGAATATTTTTAGATGTTAGTTTGTAAAAAATAAATATTTGGGAATGACCCATATGCATATTTAGTATTCTATTTTTGAATAAGGACTAAAGAGAAATTATGTTAAAGACTTCTAGAAAATGATTATAAAAAAGGGGGCCTTAATGAAATTATCAATTTTTTTTTTAATATTATGCATTATTCTTGCACGATAGTGGCATAGGGGAGGTTTAGGGAGATGGAATTAATTAAAATATAGAGTTAGGAGAGGTGGATTAATTAGTTGGATGGTATAGTGCATATTTAGGCTTATAAATACCCACATAAACCTAGATGAGAAACTAACTCTTTGAAGTTGAAATTTTCATAAGATAAACTTAGAATTTTATTTTATTTCATGAGTTTTAGATTATTAACATAAGAGATGACAGTAATAGTGTATGTTTTGTTGTGGTCATAAGGATAATTTTATCAATTTTGGTGTTAGAACGCTTCGAGGATCTTAGAAGCAATCGAATTCAGAAGCTATAAGTAGGTAACAACTTTACTACTCTAACTTCAATTATATTGTAAGGTGTATGCATGTTTGAGAAGCTATATATGATGTATTGGATGAGTAATCATGCTTATATTATGTGTTAATTTTTAATTAATTGTTTGAAAATATGGTAAGATAAACTTGGAAACATTTTACAATTTCTGTTCCAAAATTTGGACTTAGTTCCAAAAATTATTTCTCTTTAACTAGATGAATCTAGATTAAAAAAATTTATATGTGTATCCCGTATATGTCTATAACATTTCTTCCAAAATTCATGACTTCTGGATGTCATTTAGTATTTTAAATCAATCCGAACTCATTTTTGGTTAAAACTGAAATATGACATTCTATAATTTTGTCATTAATATCATGCTTACTTCCAAAAAAGTCATTTCTCTCTAATTATATGGAATTTGAAGCTGAAATTTTTATATGTGAACCTAATATATGTCTATAACATGTCCGCAAACTTTCATGAGGTTTGAATATCCTTTAGTATTTTCAATAAATTCGAATTTAGGACTGGTTGACAGCTTGCCATGGTTCTGAAAATTTGTATATGCATTGTTTTGAAGAAACTCAAAACTAAGAATTTAAAGTAGATTCGTTAATCTTTCTTTCGAGTCTAAGAAATAAAATTCCAATGAAGTGTGAGATTTTCAGTGATTTTCATAAGTAGAAAGAGCTGCAAATTTTCTAGATTCTGAACCTAATATTCTGCATATGAATTTAGACAAATTAATTATGGTTAAATTCATATGTTCTTAACTACAATGTTTTATTAGACTCATTTAGGTTTCATATGAAACAAAGAAATCCATTTTTTCTAATAAGTATTGAAATTTATATGATTTTTGCAAAACTACTATGTTGTTGTCCAAAGATATAGTTGATTATTCAAATGGTGGATTCTATATATGGGACCAAGGATACGCCCGGTAAATCTACGTGTGGGCTAGTGGTGGCCGGTAAGGTCCATGAATCCAAGAAAATAATTTAGTCAAATCCACGGGAATGATTGTCACTCAGGCGATGCTCGAGTCCGACAAGAATTAGAGAACTCCGAGGGAGGAGTGGAATAGGGTAGGTATGACCAAGATTCCAGTTTGTATGTAATGTAAGTCCGGAATAGGGACCGTTAAGTCCATATTATATTTTACTTCATTTAGACTTATATCTTGCATTAGTTTAACTAATATTTTGCATTAGAAGAATATTTGACAGAAACAATAATGAACATGTCTGGTAGAGAGCAACGGTTCCTAGGAATGTTTAGGACCGAGCCTACACCCGAAATTCCATAGTGTGTGGTCAAGAGATATGCATGTCAGGTTCGTAGTTACAAGAGATCGACTTGCGAGATTTCGTGACTGAGGATATGCCCAGTAAATCCACTGTGTGTGGGCTAGGGGTATGCCTGTCTGGTACAATATCCTGGGGGTGCGACTTACACTTTCTTATGCATCGGAGTACAAATTATTGGGTTTAGGCATTGCATAGTGAGAGATTGAACCCTGTAATAAAAAAGAAATGCTAGTCGTTTGCATTTGGATAATATGTTGTATGGGCGGCATATCGTTCCAAACAAGCGTGCACTAAAATAGCATATTTGAATTGTGCAGGTTAGCATAGTAAGTTTATGTTTGACACTTTAGTAAATTAGTTCCACACTCACTCATATAATGTTGTATAATTGATTATTTTCCATTTACATGTAATACATTGATTCAAGTTTTTATTTTATTATGCTGTATTTTGAGAGTTTGTTAAAGGTATTGGGATTTTTACCTTCGGTCTCACAAGCTGACGAACCCACGGATTTTGGTTTTGCAGGCAAGGGTGCATGAGGTCTTAACATAGAAGTGTGACATCCTGAGCCTGCCATCTTATTAATCTAAGTGGTTTGGACTTGTAGTCAGATTTCGGCATTTTCTTGTATTAGATTATGTTTATGTACTTAATTGAAGTAAAATATTCTGGGTATGTCACGAATTTTGTGTGTGTATTAAATTCGGGGTGTTACAGTTGTTGCAAGGAATCCTCACCTATGTCTATTAAGCTATCCAAGTTAGTTAGCAGTGCCCATCACAATCAAGGCGGCTGCTTGCAACAATTAAGGTATTCACTTTTTAAAAACATTTTAGCAAAACTAGGTTTATGCATCTAAGTTACAAAATTTTAGAGTATGACTATATGCATCTACGTTATTGGGTTCTTAAAGATTTTTCTGACTAAGCATATAATGAGAGTTATTTAGTGTGTATATGTTAATTAAGGGTAAACTTTGATGGTTGTGCATCATATTATAACTGCATTTCTCTATATTTTAATGAATGTTATTTTGCAGCAACAATTTTCTTACCCTGATGTTATAAACATTTGAGTTGACAAATCGGTCTCCAAGAAATGGAGGGATTATAAAGGCTTTTTGAAAGGAAAATTGTATTATGCCGAAGAGTTTTAGGCTGAATATGTAAAGGATGTTCCACCAGATGTTAGTGCTGAAGATTATCAAATCCTTCTCAATTATTGGAAATTAGAGAAAGGGAAGGTATTCATGTGCATATAAGCCTCAATCAGCAAGTGTTCGTTTTTATCATGTTAACTGAGTTGTACTAATTTTAAATTATACAGAAAGAAAAGAAAAAAAAACCAGCAAAAGCAGTCGAACTTCACAGAAAGTAATGCAACCATCGACAGTAGAGGGTTTGTTGTAGTTCGAGAGGAACTGGAGAATGCAATTTATGTCATTTGAAGTTTTTTTTCTAGTTTATTTTTATTTTTTGGCCATTGAGATTTTATGTCTTTAGCAAAATAAAATATTACATGACTTAATCTCTGCTTGTTACTTATCTATAGGAAGAGTCACATGATGATGAGAGAACTGGAAAGATAGATTTTTTTGAAACTACCCACAAGCAAAAAAATGTGAGAGTTGTGGATGATGAGGCAGCTGATATAGTGGTAAACTTTTTGCTCATGTGTGCTTATTTGATATTGAATTTGCTTTCAAATAAATAACTTAATCTTAATGTTATCTTCGGTCATATTGTTAAAAAGGCCAGATAGCTGCATGAAGAGAGGTCTTCCATTTCTTCATCCGATCCATTAACACTTCAGACGGAAGTTATATCCGAAGTGAGGATTAGAGGGCATCATGGTCGTGTGCATGGATTGAGTTTAGGACCGACACGCTCTCAAGTCTTCGGTCCTCGTGCATCTACTTCCGGGCTTTCTCTCACCGAGATGTCTGCGATGAGGACAGCGGTGAAACAACTTAGTAAACTTCTTATTGCTCTAATTCGACAAAAAATCTCAATGGAAATTGCATTGCAGACGCTGGTAAGTAATATCACTTATCTTTTTCTTGTTGAAGCAAACCAAAGTTTGGAAGACAACATAGTTTGTATAATCTGTATACCAAAATTGAACTGATAATAAAATTAATTAGTAGTATATGATGATTAAATTAATTATATTTAATAAATAAACATTGATAACTCAATCATTAAAATTTACATGTGAAGAGAATTTTTTTAGAAATTAATAAGAACAAAATCAAATAAGAAAACCCAAACATGACTCTAAGTTTATGATAGGAAGGAAAATTGTAAATCACATCACTTGGTAACTCAATTTAAGGAGCAAATATTAGAATTAGACTCTAAAGTATGAAAGATTTGAAGTAGTGAGTTAAGATACATGAAGAATTATACCTAATCAAGTCTACATATCGAGATGGATTGTACATCGAAATGGTGGATGAGATTTTATTGATTATTTCTAGTTTGGTCGAGAAACAAAAATTACATATCGAGATGGAATGGACATCGAAATGGTGGATGTGCATGTCTATGTTTTGTGCATGTTCGTGTTTTGTGCACATTACATATCGATGTATATGTTTTGTGCATGCTTTGTGCATGTTCATGTTGTGTAATTTCAAACAATTTTGTGCAATACATCGGTTGAGAGTACCATCTGTTTCAAGTAATGCTAATCCACCAAGGCAGCATGAAAATGAAACAACCGATGAACATGGAGGTAGTGAAAGCAAATCTGGTGGAAGAAGGCGTACGCGGTAGTTTGTAACCGATTTTTTCATTTGTTCTTAATTCTTTAACTGTTATACTTTGAAACTTAAGTTTTTGTGAAACACATATGTCTTGTTTAGCCATATATGCGATTGTATGATTTTGTGCTCTTAAGCACTTATACATATATGTAATTATTGGATTTTTTTAAATTTGTGGACAATTATTAGAATGAATTGCTTATTTTGCTTGATTGTTGGAGTTTTTATGATTATTGAAATGAATTTGTTCCCTAAAATACTTTTCTATTGTTTATTATGTTTGATTATTGAATGATTATTTGAATGAATTTCAGGAAATAATTCTGAATTGAGTTACAGTATTTTTGTGTGAAAAAAATATACCAAAAAGGGAGAAAAATAAGCTTATCCTGGTGTTTAAAAAAAATGTCGGAAAAATTGTGCCATACATCCCAACGTTTCTAAAAAAGTGCCGGGAAAAGTATGCTATCTATCTCAGAGAGTATATCAAGAACATCGAGATACACTAGGTCTATACTGGTGTTTTACGAAAACGTTGGGATAGACTGTACATCTTTTCCGATACAGGTTTCGCCGGCGCTTTTGGAGGCATTTTTGAAAATGCCGGTAGAATCTTTCCAGGCGTTAAAAACACCAAGAGAAATCAAACAAAATGCCGGGAAATCCCCTGCATCTTGTAGTGTTCCTTCTTTCATCCTATTTCTATCTCTCCCATGACAGGTTTGCGAAATGGAAATCTTGTCCAAAGCTAACTCGAGTTTGACCTGAAATTTCTTGGCTTTACCTAAGCTCAAGTAATAGTTTCTAATTGGTTTTGAGTAAGGGTTTTCTCCTCAATAATTTTCCAAATCCGAAGGATGAAAAACATGAGCAAGAGCATGAGCACGAGTATGAGAAAGAGTACAAGTATGAAACAGAAGTACGAAAGACGGGATGGAAATCCAAAATTTTGGGGTCAAATTTGATCGTTTCTGTAAAAACTCTCTTCCCTCCTTACCATTTAATTTATTTTTTAGGGTAAATTCCACACGGGGCACTGACAAATGTGAAAATTCCATATACCTCACTCACAAATTGATTTTTCCATACAACTCACTAACTTGATATTCTCACTCTTCTTATGTTAAATTTTACCACGAATTTAAAAATAACTACTTTTCTCTCTTTTAAAATTAAGGGTTAAGGTTTAGGGTTAAAGATATTTTTAAAATTAAGGGTTAAAAATAACTATTTTGCCATATTTTAATCCCTAACCCTAACCCTAACATTATCCTTACCCAAAACCATAAACCCTAAATCCCTAAACCTAACCCTAAAAGGAGGGTTAAATAGTTATTTTTAAACTCAGGGTAAGATTTAACATAAGTAGAGTGACAATAACAAAAAAAACTACTTTTTTGATATTGGTCAATATTTTTTTTTTGAAGGAAAAGGTGGAGTATGGCCACTCTGTTTCATTAATAGGAAATTAACCAAACAAACTCAGGGTACTGGACCAAATTACAAACTACAAACATAAAATAGAACATGAAGCGACATGACCAATACATACAATCAGAGCTCCCTCCAACACTCCTAGGGGGTGGGCCAACACACCCAAAAACAAACCACATTTGACACGATCGACCAGGCCCCAGCTTGGCCCCGACTGCCACCAACATTGTACTGGGCCCCATCTTGGGCCCAGTAAGCAAGGCCAACTAATTGTATGTATGTCAAACAAGCTTCGTGCACTGCCTCCACGGCACGCGCACACCCACCTGAAGCGAATCACGCCGGATTTAGATATTTGCCGCTCCCAACCTTCTCCTCCCTAAATCCCACTGCCTCGCCAAAACACTCTCACACTCGGCCCAATCAAAGTCACACCCAAAAAGAAAGCCGTGCAGAGGATACCTTCACCTCTCTCACGCTTTAGCTCTCTAAAGCGATTTCTCACCAAACAAAACTCCCACTCATCCTAACCACGGATACAGTCAAAGAGAGAGCTGTGAAGAGGATACCTTCACCTCTCTCACGCTTTTACCCTTTCAAGTGATTTCTCACAAACACAAACATACACCTGCATAGAGTAGTGAGAAGCAACATTTTCACTCTTTCACTCCCTCTCTCTCATGTAAAAACCCGCAACAAATCACAACTTAACTGAAACATCATCTTCTCACCTTCCCCTACGGGTGGTGGACGTTGTAGATTCCAAGTTCAATGATGAGGGCGTAGTGGCGGTGTTGTCGCAAAGCCTGTGGCCATCGGTTAAAGGCGTTCGAATTCGAGGTGTGACTCAGACACTGAAACCAAAATCCCATACAACTCCAACTCTACATTTCCATTCCACGTACCTCATAGGGATACCCTGTCTATGGGCCCAAGCCCCACAACTGTGCTGCAACAGTGAGCGCACCTCATGGGGGGACCTTGTCTTTGGGCCCAACCCCCACAACCGTGCTGCACATCCAACTTCATACTGAATCAAAACCGAACTAAGAATAAGTACCAATTCCACTTGATCCCCCATGAATAAGGAAAGTTTCCCAAGGTGCCCAAGTGAGAGCCGGCTCATCATGAACACAGTCGACCAAACAGTACAAGCAAGTTCTGGAAAGCTTGCAGCTTCGATAAAAGAGACACCTTTAGGAATAGGCAAAACCTTCCCTTCTGGCACCACCACCTTCTGTGCATACCCTCCTCTACTATGAAGAGCGCATACCTGAGACAGAGGGTCCGACAGCGGCGACGGTGCCCGAGCACTCGAGGCCAGGGAAGGGGTTGGCGCCTCTTGGTGGAGGGTAGGCACCCTTCCTCTGAACGTAGTCGGTGTGGTTGGGGGCAGTGGCGGTGACAGCATTGAGCACCTCACCGTTGCATATGGTGGGTGGATCGTCGACCTCCCAGAGCTGAAGGACGTCAGGGCTGCCGGTGACAGTTGTCAACACCGCCTTCATTTTCGTCTAATCCCTTTCATAGGGAGGCCGTTGTCGAAGTTGCGGCAGGAGGAGAGCGTCGTTAAGAGTAGGGGATGGAGGAGGAGGGTGAAGGACGGCTGGGAAGGGGGTGGCAAAACCCTAGCTGCCACCCCCTCCAAACTCAAATCTAGATCTAGGGTTTTCTTTTTTTATTTTTTTGGGAGTTTCTCTCTCTAGATTTTCTAGAGAGAGAAACTCTTTTCTGGCAATCGTGATTCAAAATTGGTCAATATTGTGAGTGAATTATATGGAAATATCAATTTTTTAGTGAGGTATATGGAAATTCCATATTTGTTAGTAACCCATGTGGGAAAAACCCTACAGATTGGACCATATTCTGTGATTCAGAGTAGGGTTGGCATTCAGGTCAACCGGGCCGGGTCGGGTCGGGTCGGACCCGTCCGGGTTGAAGCATAGCTTGGGAGGATTCAGGTCGGTCAGGGTGGCGACCGGGCCGGGCTGGGCCGGGTTTGAAATGGGAAATGTCGACCCGGTCAACCCGCGAACCCATTTTGGGTCGGATCGGGTCGCGGGTTGGCCCGTTTGAGTTTTTTAATTTATATTTTATTTATATTTATTTATTTACTTTCACTTCACCTAAAAAAATTACAACAAGTTTTACTTGTATAAAAGTGAAAAAAATGCATATATTATTGATTATTCATTTTAACTACTATGATTTTTTTTACAAGTTTTTTACATACAAATTACAAATACATGTTTTCCCCCCTCTTTTAACCTAAAAAAAAATATAAAAAAAAATTATACAACAAGTATAAGAGATTAAGAATTAAACAAAATTGAATATATTTATTCATTTCAACTTCTATGCAATTTTTACAACTTATTACATACAAATACTATTAAAAAAATATACAAATTCCTTCAATTACATGTTTAAGAGGACAATCTAGAGTTTGAGATAACCTAGAGTTAGATTGAAGAGAGGGCATTGGACTACTTTCGTGTGCCTCTACTTTACCTAAACCTAGGATCTCATCGCCCTAATTCCCTAATGTTGCTGTTGGACTTCAGGGGAGTTACTTCCACTTGTTGATGTAGATGCCGCTTTTTCTTGAGTCCTGTCTTCAGCCTTCATCCAATCTTCAGTGCACACAAGCATCTCAAGCAAATCTGGCTTCAAGGGATTCCTGTAATTTGTTAAAACTCTGCCACTTGAAGAAAAAATACTTGCGGAAGCAACTGTGGAGACAGGAGGAGTTAGTAGATCTCTAGCCATATATGAAAGAATAGGAAAAAGATTTTCATATTCTTTCCACCATTGTAGCACTTCAATCTTAGTTCTAGAACCCTCACTATCTTGTTGATTATACCAATTTAATTCATTAGGTGCATTAGTCCTAGGTTTTTTGATTGAATGCGAGCAATTAAATTAAAAGTGGTATCGTCTAATGTACTCTTACCCTTACCTCTAGAATTAGAAGAAGAAGAAGTAACTATACTAGTTGTACTACTAGATATAAAAGTTCTATCATAACAATTATATAAGTTATTCAATGTCGATTCGAACCTAGCTAAAAATGTGTCGCAATCAATTTCAGATTCATCTCAAAGTAAAGTAAAATACATTTCAGTCAAACTCCTCGTACCCGCTTATTTGATACGAAGATCCATATCAGTAGCAGTACAATACAACATAGGAGGGGGATTAAAATACTTTAAAAATTTTGTATAAGAGGGAACAACAATATGACCAACGTATTCGTCCGAAATCATTTCTTGAAAAGTTTGCAACATAGTAATGATTGAAATAAGAATACTACTAGAAGTAGAATCATAAGATGTAGAAAACTTCAAAGTTGCGACTTTAAAAGTTTCCAAAAATCGTAATAAAGATTCGGCAAAATACCATGATTCAGGAGTCATTTGAAAATTTTTCATATTTTTTGCAAGACAAAAATCATTTATAATATCTTTGTATTGAGCAACAACATTTAGTAAATCGAAAATAGAGTTCTATCGGTGTTTAACATCTTTAGGAAATTTTCTACATTGTATTTCCCTAGGTTTAGACCATACTTTAAATTCTTGAAGCACAGGAACACTCGAAGCAATAAAATGTACACAATTTCTAATTGCAATTATGTATGGATCGGCTACTTTCAATGCATCTTGTACACATAAATTTAAAATATGATACGCATAATTAAAATACTTTAAAATTTTTTTATAAGTGGGAACAAAAATGTGACCAACGTATTCGTCCGAAATCATTTCTTGAAAAGTTTGCAACATAGTAATGATTGAAATAAGAATACTACTAGAAGTAGAATCATAAGATGTAGAAAACTTCAAAGTTGCGACTTTAAAAGTTTCCAAAAATCGTAATAAAGATTCGGCAAAATACCATGATTCAGGAGTCATTTGAAAAATTTTCATGTTTTTTGCAAGACAAAAATCATTTATAATATCTTTGTATTGAGCAACAAAATTTAGTAAATCGAAAGTAGAGTTCCATCGGTGTTTAACATCTTTAGGAAATTTTCTAAATTGTATTTCCCTAGGTTTAGACCATACTTTAAATTCTTGAAGCACAGGAACACTCAAAGTAATAAAATGTACACAATTTCTAATTGCAATTATGTATGGATCGGCTACTTTCAATGCATCTTGTACACATAAATTTAAAATATGATACGCATATCTAACATGAAAAATTTTCTTACATGGAGGAGCTAATTGTGTTTCTAATGTACTAATTGAAGCATTTTTGTTAGATGCATTATCAAAACTAATAGTAAAAATTTTATCACGAATATAGTATAAATCAAAAACTTCTAAAATATGTGTTGCAATAACTAGTCCACTATGGGGAATGGCAAAGCCGCAAGTGAGATGATTCTCTTTTGAATCATCCAATCACTATCTATCCAATGACAAGTTAAGCCCATCATCGGAATATCGTTACAACATTTCCAACAATCGAAAGTTAACGATACTCTATAAGTTAAACAATACAAAACTGCAATTAAAGCGTCTCTCATTTCGTTGTAAAGTTTTAAACAATCAAACATTAGTGTGTTTCTAGGAATTCTTCAAAAATGTGGATTTAGTGCATTTTGGTTGAAAGATTCAACATTACTACTCTCGGAATAGAAAAAAGAAAGCTCATTCTTAATAACTAATCGGGCCATTTCCCGACGAACAAGTTCGGGATCATAAGGTTGGCTATCTATTTTTCCGGTCCTGGGGTTGATTTTTTGTTGGCTTTGTTGGTCTTGTACTAAATCTTTGTGTACATTTAAATGTGTCGTTTAATTGTATATGTTCCCTCGCCCTTATTCCATTTGTAACTTTTTTCACAATGTTTACAAATTTTACGTCCTACACCTGGATTATTCTCATGGGGATATAGTCATAAAATCTGTGCCAATCACCTGTTTCTCCCCTACTTTTCTACTACTAATGGGTTCGGTTTGTTGTGTTTGTGTGTCAACATCATGCCTTTCTTCTTCTATTTCGGGTGGAGGGATATCGTGAGTTCCTACCATAAGATTATGTGTAAATTTGGGTTCAATTTGTGGGACTATTGGAGGCCGATGTGAAGGTATCGGTGGAATCTTGTCCACTTTGGCTACGGCCACTACCTCGTGATGTAGATATGGTAGTAGTGTATGTAAAAGAAAAAAAGATTTCTAGTATTTTTCTAGTGTATGTGAAATAATAGAAAACAATCTATGAGGTATATGTTAAAAAATAAAATCTAAAAAACAATAGGAAAGTTGAGAGAGAGAGAAACAAAAAACCAACAAACAAATATGATACAACAAATTAAAACTTCAACAAAATTCAAGACTATAGGAGGGTTGTGAAATTTTGATACCGTACTTTGCGGATAATCGAATATACAATAGAGAGAGAAAATAAAAGTAGAGAGTTAGTTGGTGATATGGCTAAAAATGGGGTTAAATCGGAACCGTCCAGATTGGGTGCAAATCTTGAAGATCGGGGGTAAAATGGTAATTTCACATACAAGTGGATCCAAAGCGGGTACTGGGTCTCCTTCTCACACACCCAATAACCCACGAACGGATCCACTCCAATTGGGTATGGGTCCCGACCCGAAGCGAACCCAGACCAACAAGAGACAAATCAGGGCCACTGATTTGACCAAGTCAACGGGCCTGATTTACTCTCACCGGGAATCAGGGGGTTAGTTTCCTAAACAGACTGTGAGGATTTTACTCCTGGCAGTTATACAGGAAATCAGGTCCCTAATCACTCCCCTGGCGACTATAAATACCTCCCCTCTATCACTGTGACCAGGTAATCACTCTTTTTCCACCTTAAGCTCTTTCTTTAATCACCACTGATTACTGACAAAAGCGTCGGAGGGTGCATTGCCGGAATCAACCCCGGTGTCTCGCACTTTCTTGCAGGTTGCGGCAGGAATCAGAAGGCTTGGATCCGCTGTTCAGGTTTTCTCGAACTCACAAATCTCATCTGTTTACCCCCACACCGAAATCAGCGGTAACAGATTGGCGCCGTCTGTGGGAAACACCACACGAACAGCCTCAGCCTCTTCCTCGTCGTCTTCTGCAACCATGCCTCCGAAGAAGGTCAGATCTAGAGGGTCCAACTGCGGACCCAACCCCGCCGATCCTACAGAGGAAGCCCCTGTCAATCCTATTCCACAGCCCGAACTTCCTCCCCCGACTCAGCAGGGCCAACCTCCTCTTCCCAAGCAACAACCCCCCAATGGCCCTTCCGGTCACAACGGTCGAAGGCAGAAGCAGCCCCTAAACCCGGACCATGTCTCGGTTCACAATGAATCCTCGGATTCAATGGCTTCTCATCACCCCGACCTCCGCAACACAATCCTGAACCGCCAAAAAGATGAGGACCTCCGCACCCACCTTGATGAGAGGCGGGCCCGAGAGGGAGCCTCCCGCCAGCATCAGGGGGATCGGTCCCCTCACCGCCGAGACGGCAGAAGGTCTCCGGACCGCAGGGGCCGAGCGACATCTCCCGAGCGCCGAAGGAGGAGGCTGCATTCCCCCACGAATCGGCATCATCGGAGGAACAATGAGGCACCTATTACTCGTGCCGAGTTCCTACAATTTCAAGACACCATGCTGCAGGCCCTCAACCTTCGGCAGAACAACCAAAATGCCCAGAGGGCTCCAACACCCCCGAGGGTTCCCAGTCCTCGTCGACGATCCAGAAGTCCTAACCCGGTTCCCAGTCGCCAGCAGCATCAGTATAGTCCCCGCCGATCCCCGGACTACCGGGGCCGTAGTCCCCGCTCCCCTTCCTATGAAGAAGAGTCCGGGGGATCGTATGATTACCAGCGGAGGGACGATGCCCTCAATCGCCGTCTCCATGAGGTGGAGAGGCGCATTGGTCGCATGGACAGAGAGGAGGAGTCCAGAGCAGGAACCGTCCGGCCCAGCAGACCCCCTTTCTCTCGGACGATCATGGAGGCCCCCATACCGAGGGGTTTCAAACCTCCGCAGTTTGAAACGTACTCAGGGGAGTCCGATCCAGTTGATCACGTCGAAAGCTTCAAGACATTAATGCTGATCCATCAAGCTTCCGACGCTATGCTCTGCAAGACCTTCCCCGCCACCCTCCGGGGGTCGGCTCGGGAGTGGTACTCCAGGCTCGCCCCCTCTTCCATCTTCTCATTCGAGCAGTTCGAGACGCTGTTCATTACTCACTTTGTGAGTAGCAGGCGAGCCGAGAAGACGAGCCTCTCCCTGCTCAACCTGCGGCAAGAAAGGGAAGAGAAACTGAGGGACTACGTGAAGAGATTCACCGCAGAAGTCAGGTCTATCGCCTCCCTAGACCAGTCAGTGGCGACTGTTGCGTTCCAATCGAACGTCCTCAACTCCAACCTCCGGTCGTCCCTTGCCAAGAAGTCCCCGCACAACTTTGCCGACCTTCTCCTAAGGTGCGAGAAGTATATCCGGGCGGAAGAGGCCGAGTGCCTCCCGAACTTCGGAGGATCGGCCTCCGGGTCGAAGAGGAAGGCGACAGAGGAGGAGAGGTCGAAGAAGATGCAGAAGGACAACGGTGGCCAGCACTGCCCTCCCCCTAGGTTCGAGAAGTTCACTCCCCTCACCACCAATGTCTCCACCATCCTGATGGAAGTGGAGAAGGAGGGAGTCATCCCTCCAGCTCCGAGGATGAACACCCCGGCTAAGAGAAGGAACAAGGAGAAATTTTGCCGTTACCACAGGGACCACGGCCATGACACCAACGACTGCCGGGCGTTGAAAAATGAAATAGAGGCCCTCATCTAGAGGGGGCAACTGGCCAAATTTGTAAAGGCAAACGATCGGGCGGACCGCAGCACTCCTCCGCCTAGGGGGGCTAACAAGCGCTCCGAACGGCGTGAGGAGACACCCGAGTTTGAGGAAGAACGGGTCCTGCACCTCATCCACGGAGGGCCTATGGGGGGCTCCTCCAACTCCTCTCGGAAGGCCTTCGTCCGAGAGGTCAACTCAGTTCACAGCGCTCCTCCTCCCAAAGTCCTCGAAGTCCCGGTGACTTTCTCCGATGAGGACCTCGAAGGGGTCCGAACCCCCCACTGCGACGCCCTCGTCATCGACCTTCGCATGGCAAACTTCAAGGTGCAGAGGGTCCTGGTAGATAACGGGAGCTCGGTGAACATCCTCTTTCTCTCGGCCTTCCGAGGCCTTCAGCTGTCTCGGGACCGTCTCAAGCCGGCCGGTTACACACTCCACGAGTTCACGGGGGTCCCCGTAACTGTCGAGGGAGTAATAACCCTAGACGTGACTGCTGGAAACACCCTTACTACCCGGACCGAGCCGATGGACTTCATGGTCGTTGACGTCCCGGCAGCGTATAATGTCATTCTAGGCCGACCCGACCTAGCTGCCCTGGAAGCTGTCCCCTCAGCGTACCATCTTAAAATGAAGTTTCCCACTCGGTCGGGAGTAGGGGAAGTCAGGGGAAGCCAAGAGATAGCCCGGAAGTGCTACATGACTTCCACTGGGGGACCGATGCTCTCGCTCGAGACACTAGAAATCCCCGAGCCGAAAGTTCGGCCAACGTCCGAGCCGGCGGACGAGTTAGAAGAAGTGCTCTTCTCGGATGAGGACCCGAGCCGAAAATTCCTCATCAGCAAGTCCTTGCCGACCGCGCTGTGCTCTGACCTGATTAAATGCATCCGGGATAACTGCGACCTGTTTGCTTGGTCGGCCGCGGATATGCCCGGCATTTCCGAGGAATTGCTAGTCCACCGCTTAAGTGTCGAACCGGGGTGCAAACCGGTTCAGCAGAAGAGACGAAAATTCGCTCCCGAGCGACAGCAGGCCATCAAAGAGGAGGTGGATAAACTTTTGAAGGCCAAGTTCATACAGGAGGTAAACTACCCCGAGTGGCTCTCCAATGTTGTAATGGTCAAGAAGTCCAACGGCTCTTGGAGAATATGCATCGACTTCACCGACCTGAATAAAGCGTGTCCGAAGGACCCATTCCCTCTTCCGAACATCGACACCCTTATTGACGCCACCTCGGGCCATGAGCTCCTTAGCTTCAGGGACGCCTTCTCCGGCTATAATCAAATCCGAATGTTCCCTCCGGACATTCCGAAGACCTCCTTCATCACCGATCAGGGCCTCTACTGCTACCGGGTCATGCTGTTCGGGCTAAAAAATGCAGGCGCCACTTACCAGCGCCTCGTCAACAAGGTCTTCCAGAGCCAGATAGGCCGAAACATGGAAGTGTACGTTGACGACATGCTCGTCAAGAGCATCCGAGGCACTGACCACGTGGCCGACCTCCAGGAGGCATTCGGCGTGTTGAGGAGGCACAACATGCGGCTGAACCGGAACAAGTGTGCGTTCGGGGTCTCTTCGGGAAAATTCCTTGGCTTCATGGTGAGCCAACGAGGGATCGAAGCTAATCCCGAGAAGATCAAGGCCATATTGGACATGGCCCCGCCCCGAAACATCAAGGAGGTGCAAAAGCTAACGGGTCGGCTCGCTGCTATCGGCCGGTTCCTCTCGAAGTCTGGGGAGAAGTGCCTCCCCTTCTTCAAGGCACTAAGGGGGGCTAAGGGTTTTGAATGGGGCCCACCACAACAGGAATCGTTCGACCAACTGAAAGCCTACTTGGTGAACCCCCCTCTGCTCAGCAAGCCTGTCCCGAGGGAAACTCTCTTCATCTACTTGGCTACTTCCGAGCAGACCCTGAGTGCTGTTTTGGTGAGGGAGGAGGACCGGGCCCAAAGGCCAATCTACTACGTAAGCAAAGTGCTTTGGGACGCCGAGCTCTGATATCCGAAGATAGAGAAGATGGCATACGCCCTGGTCATGGCGGTGAGGAAGCTCCGGTCGTACTTTCAATCCCACTCGGTCGTTGTCCTCACCGACCAACCTCTAAAGCAAATCCTCCACAAGCCTGAGTCCTCGGGCCGGCTAATGAAGTGGTCCATAGAGCTGAGTCAACATGACATCTCTTACCAGCCTCGGACGGCGATTAAAGCACAGGCACTCGCCGACTTCAACGTAGAGTCCACCATCCCTGAAGTCAGCCACGTCCCGAATGGACCCCCCATTTGGACGGTCTTTGTGGACGACTCCTCCTGTAGCGAAGGGAGCGGCGCCGGTATTATACTGAACGGCCCTGACGACTTCGTCCTCCAGTACGCGATCCGCATGAACTTCAAGACCTCGAATAACGAGGCGGAGTACGAAGCCCTCATTGCTGGTCTCGGACTTGCACGAAGTGCTGGGGCGCAGCGGCTCCGAATCCACAACGATTCCCAGCTTATCGTGAACCAAGTCTTGGGCGAGTACGAGGCCCGGGATGAGCGAATGGCGAAGTACCTCGCTAAGGTCCGGGCCCTCATAAGCCGGTTCGAAGAAGCGCTCATCCAACGGGTCCCCCGTGAGGAGAATTCGCAGGCTGATGCCCTCTCCAATTTGGCCTCGTCGTCCCTACAAGGTCTTGAACAGACCGTTTTGATTGAAGTCCTCTCAAAGCCGAGCATAGAGGACGAAACCCCCGGCTCCGTAGAGTCGCTGCAAGTCATGCTACAAGATAATTGGATGAAGCCGTTGGTGGAATTCTTGAGGGACGGACTCCTCCCCGGGGACCCCAAAAAAGCACGCCGAGTCAGAACCCGGGCTGAGCGGTATGTCTTGATCGAAGGGATCTTATACAAACGCTCTTTCTCGTAGGTCGATGGCCGACCATACCTGAGGTGCCTCTCCCCAGAACAGGCCAACTACGCCCTACAAGAGCTCCACGAGGGTATCGGCAGAGCACATTCAGGATCTAGGGCCTTAGCTCGGAAAGCTCTGAACTATGGATACTTCTGGCCGACCCTCCTCCAAGATGCCGAGCGACACGTTCGGCAATGCGGCCCCTGTCAGAGACATTCAAATGTCCGTCGGCTCCCACAAGCCAACCTTGCCACCCTATCAAGTCCCATTCCCTTTGCAATGTGGGGAATGGATTTACTAGGGTCCTTCCCTCCGGCTCCCGGCCAGTTCAAGTTCTTGGTGGTAGCCATCGACTACTTCTCGAAGTGGATCGAGGCCGAGCCCCTCGCCACTATAACCGAGAACAAAGTGCTTCAATTCTTCTGGAAGAGCGTTATTTGTCGGTTTGGCATCCCCCGTGTCCTTGTAACGGACAACGGGACTCAGTCCACTGGCACGGCATTCCGAGCTCTGTGTGACGACCTCGCCATCCAGCAGCGCTTCTCGTCCGTCTCCCACCCTCAGTCGAACGGACAGGCAGAGAACGCTAATCGGGAAATCCTCGTAGGTATCAAGAAAAGGCTGGACAAATGTTCCAAAGGCCTATGGGTCGACCAACTCCCCAACGTCCTATGGAACTACCGCACGAGCAAGCGGACCCCCACAGGTGAGTCCCCTTTCAACCTCACCTATGGGTCCGAGGCGGTGATACCCCTCGAGGTCGGCATACCCTCTCCTCGCCTTGCGGCCTACGATGAGGAGCAGAACGCCAGAGACCTCAGAGCAAGCTTAGATCTGGTAGATGAGCTCAGGGAAAGAGCGTCAATTCGGCAGCAAAGTTACTGAAGAAGGGTTGAGTTGGCATACAATAGGAAGGTCCGACCCACCAACCTTAAGCAAGGAGATTTGGTATTAAGAAAACTGGCCATATCCTTCCCCAACCAGAGGAGCAAGCTGGCTCCGAACTGGGAAGGACCTTACAAGATCACAAGGGTAGTTCGGCCCGGAGCATATCGTCTGGAAGATCTAGAAGGCAGAAAGATTCCGAGGACCTGGAATGCCGACCACCTCCTGAAATACCAAGAGAGCGCCCCGGCGCCACTCTAAGTATCGCAGGATATCGAGCCATTCCTCTCCTCCAACTTGTAATCTATTTCATAAGTTGTAATATGTAAAAACGGTTCGCCGTCGATTATTAATAAAGAATGACCTTTCATGCTTATAAATTTGTTTGCACCTCTCCGCCTCTATCCCTTGTTTTTGCTTTTCTCAACCAATGGTTCGGGGTCCAATGTCCGGCTCGACTTTTCCCCCTCGGCTCGTCCCCGGACGAGCCAGAGGTAGATCGCCGTACGGGACTACCTCCACAACCGTTGAACTAACACCGATGGTTCGGAGTCCAACACTCGGCTCGACTTTACCTCCTCGGCTCGCCCCTGGACGAGCCAGAGGTAGATCGCCATTCGGAATTGCTCCCACAACCGTTGAACTACACCGATGGTTCGGAGTCCAACACTCGGCTCGACTTTACCTCCTCGGCTCGCCCCCGGACGAGCCAGAGGTAGATCGCCATTCGGAATTGCTCCCACAACCGTTGAACTACACCGATGGTTCGGAGTCCAACACTCGGCTCGACTTTACCTCCTCGGCTCGCCCCCGGACGAGCCAGAGGTAGATCGCCGTTCGGAATTGCTTCCACAACCGTTGAACTACACTGATGGTTCCGGAGTCCAACACTTGGTTTCATTCTACTCCCCAAGCTTGCCTCATGGCAGACTAGGAGTGGACCACCATTCGGAATTGCTCCCACAACCGTCGAACGCACGCTATGACCGACAAGTCCCACGAAGGAAAAAGAGCTCGGCTCACCCCTCAACTTCGCAAGAAGTATTAGACCGAAGCACTGTTCGGCCCCGAATCCGAGCCATCCTGTCTCGAAGCCGAAGCCCGAAACCCCATGCCTTCGGTTGGCTACCGTGCAGGGGCCTTTCCGACCCTGTAAACGGAGAAAATGCACTTTCTCCTTAACTTTCGTGTAAGATCTCGATCAGACGACCCAGATCTTGCCAACAGCGCTAAACGACAAGATAGCGTTTTCTTGGGAACTGAGCCGCCTCGAGATTCGCGCCAACATCCAACGGCCCAGATCTTGCCACCAACGCTAAACGACAAGATAGCGTTTTCTCGGGAACTGAACCGCCTCGAGATTCGTGCCATAATCCAATGGTCCGGACCTTATCAGTCACTAGACGACAAGATAGTATTCTCATAGGAACTGCATCGGCTCGACAGTCTTACCGACGGCATTAATACGCTCGGCTCGTAATTCTCGGAGTGACCAACACACTTACATGCGAGATAGACACGCAGAGCAACAAGAAAAGCGCTAGTTCTCGAAAGAAATTTTATTAATAATCTGGGCATAATACAAAGCAATCTTTCATTGGTCACAAAGCATTAGAAAACAAAAATACAGCGCCGACCCTATTCTCCAGACGTTGGATCTCGGCGTCTCGTTGGCCGAGGACGGATTGGAGGTGGGCGCGCTCGCTCTCAGCTCGGCGCAGCTTCAGCTCGACGCCACGAAGCCGCTCTCGGTACTCCGACGGGCGAGACTTCATCGCCCCTGAAGCTACCTCAGTTTCAGCAGCATCATCCGAGCTGTTGGAATCCGAGTCCTGGATTGTCACCATGAGCTGAAAAGAAGGGAAAACGAATAGCAAAATTTCAATACACTGCCGAAGTCCAGCACTTGGGAATTTTTTAAACAAACTTTCAGATTCATATTCAGATATAATAGTGTTACAGACGGTCGGACTGACCCCACAATTTAGTCTTTACAATAGCCACAAAAAAAAAAAAAAAAACACATAAAACGACATGATCAGGGCCTCTTCGGAAGGGGAACGCTTCGGTTTAAGGAAACGCGAGGACGACGAGGCCTGCCCTCCGAACTCGATCCTAAACCCACGAAACGTGACCCCCCTTCGCTGCTGACCCTAATTGTGGCGCCGACCGAGGCTCCGCTCGACGAGACGGCCACGCTACTCTGAGCGTCGGCGGGGCTCCGCCTAGCCACGAGCAGACGTGTCGCAAGTTCGTAAAATGTAATTCCTCTCTCGCTCTCTTCGCGGGTACACGATGTACTGCGGACGTTGGCTTTCTCGGGCAGGGGCTTGAGCGACGCGACCTCTTCCTCCAGTTCGATGATTCTATCCCTCAAAGCGTCGTCCTTTGCCAGCCTCTTCAGACACGGGAGCCTCAACGAGCCCGAGGCGTTAGCGCTATCGGTCGCCAGTCGTCGATAATGGGTGGCCTCGATTCCCCTATCTATCATAATCCTCCTAAGCTTGTCGACCTCGGCTAGCAGCTTCTTGCGCTCGGACGACACCTTCTCCAGCTCGGAAGCAAGCTTCTCTTCCTCCGCCGAACGACTTCGCCCCGCTGCCTCCAAGTGTCGGATCTTGGCCGAGAGTTCTTCGTTCTTCTGCTCGGTGACGGCAAGCTCCCCACTAAGCCGCTCGACCTCGCCCTCAAGAATAGGAACAGGGGGTCATTTCCGTAGCTGCGTCAACTCGCGACACTACCCCCTGGCCAGCGCCTTTATCTCCCCCAGTTCCAGAAATAAGTAAAAGCGCTTATCATGGCTCAGTGACAGCTCTCGCTTCGTCTTGGCCAGCTCTTTACGGAGGTACGAAACCTCCGTGATCGGACCGAACCTCACCTGAAAAGCAGAGATAAATTCGATGGGCCAACACTTGGAAACATCTACAACTAATCATACACAAATCCGAGACTCAACACTTGGACAAATTTTGGCCAAACAAATATTTTCATTCAAAACCAAGGAGAAGGTTTTACAAGAGCGGTGGCCAGTCCGCGGTTAGGCTTACAAAAAAAAGAGGAAGAGAGGAAACGAGACAACGAAACACTAAAAGAGGCAACCGAGTCAGGGGTCGACCTTTTTGCCGTTCGGATCCGTCGACCCCTCGGCCTTGTCCTCGGCATCGCCCTCGTCTCTGTCTTCGCTCTCACTCTCCTCTTCAGAGTCGCCCTCCTCTTCATCCTCGGCCTCGGTCTCACCCGGGCCCTCGACACCCTCCGTCTCCCCCTCGGGGTCGAGCATCCCCTGGGGAACCTCCTCCTCCCCCTCCACGGGGTCGTAGAAACGGTAGGAAGACGTGTCGAAACCCAGATTCCTGGCCGCGACATGTAGCAGGGCCCGACCATATGCGTCCTCCATGTTCTTGAACATCTGTTGGACGGCCTCCTCCTGCACGGCCTTCTTCACCTTCTTCACCTTGGACCGGTGTTTGGCCATAATCTTCTCGGCCCTCTTCCGAGCCCTCTCCACTTCCGAGCGGGCATTGGCCAGCTCCCCCTTCAGTTCGGCAGCCTCCTTCTCCGACGCCTCGAGCTTGGCTGCCGTGTCCTTCGACAGCTGAATGGCGTCGGCCAGCTGCTTCTCCAGCCTGGCCACCTCGGCACCCCTCTTTGTCGAGAGGAGTTGCTCGGCATCAAACAGCTTCAAGGTCTTGACACGCTCCACCCTCTCCCGCTCATGCTCCTATTCCTTGCTCGCAAACTCCTCGAGCAGGATGTTGAAGTGGCAGAGGGTCTGAAAAGAGGACAGCCAATTAGAACCCGACCCCAAGAGCTTAGAAAAATCTTAGAAAAAGTTTCAATGAGGAAGAGCTCGGCCCACTTACCGACATGGTGTTCCGAGCGATCTGCATTGCGGCATCCCCTGCTAGCCCAGCCTTTAGGGTCGCTCGATCCTTTGGGGTCGGCAGGTGCCTCACCACTTCCATGCAAATGTTGCCGTCGCCCAAGAAGCCGTCGACATTCATCACCTGCCAGTCAGGGACAAAGATCTGCTTATGATGCTCGGTCAAGATCTTCTCCGCCTCGGCAGTGAGGGGCGGAACTTGGAGGGACAGCACCTCCTTCACGCCGAACGCATCGCTCGACGAACCGGGAGCATCCCCCTTCGAGGTCGGTGTCGGCGCGCCCGAGGCAGGAGGGTCGAGGACCATGACCTCCCCCTGCTCGGAACCAGCCTCCGGCACCACAACCTTTGGCTGGTCGGTAGGCTTCGCGACCGAAGGCATCTTCGGAGCTCGGCCGCCCTGAGGCCCTGCAGAGGGTCTCTTCTTCCTCGTCTCCTGTGCCTTCACCATCAGAGCCTTATAATCCATCTTCATTGTCTCTGTACACCCACACCGGGGCTGTCAGAATCGGGAGAAGATCATGGTAGAAGAACGACCACCCATCCTACCGAGGCAGATTGCCCCTTCGGATCTGGACTTCGGCAGTCAACCCTTCTGCCAAGATCTCCCCTGACCCTGACACCTCCACCCGGGCCGTCAGAGTCAGGAGAAGATCTTGGCGGAAGAGCGACTCCCCGTCCTTCCGAAACACACGGTCCCTCGGATCTGGGCTTTGGTGGTCTACCCTTCGGCCCAAACCTCCCCTGACCCTGACACCTTCGCCCGGGCCGCCAGAGTCAGGAGAAGATTTGGGCGGAAGAACGGCTACCAGTCCTTCCGAAATGAACCCCTCCGTCGGATCCAGACTAGGGTCATCGCCCCTTCTACCATGACCACCCCCGATCTTGACACCCACATCGGGCCTGTCAAAATCGGGTGATGATCATGGTGGAAGAGTGACCACTCGTCCTTCCGAACAGGCTCACCCCTCGAATTCGGACATGGATCATCACCTCTTCCACCATGATCCCCCCCGACCCTAACACCCACGTTGGAGCAGTCAGAGTCAGGAGAGGACCATGGTGGAAGAACGACCACCCGTCCTTCCGAAGTAACTCATCCCTCGGGTCCGGACTACGGTCGTCACCACTACTGCCTTATTCTCCCCCGACCCTGACATCCACGTTGGGGCCGTCAGGAACGGGAGAAGAACAAGGCAAAAGAGCAACCACCCTTCCGAACCTCGAAGGAGAAGTTACCCAAGGCAAATACCTCCGAGGTCTGAAACTCTACATTGTTGCGATTGAAATGACAAAGGGAGTGGGATACTTATAAGCTATCCTCCAAGATCTGGCCATTATGAACCTCGAAAATTGAAACGCCACGCATTAATTAAGGGAATCATCCTTAATGACCTAGGGAAGGCGGAACGCCGCACTAACCCCGGGGCACCATTAATGCCATTGGGAACAGGATCATCTCGAAACAGATTGCACCACGACGCTCGGACTGCCGAGACTCCACGCCTCCATTCGGCGACAGAGCAAGTGCCTTTCCGATCCTGCAAACGGAGAAAACTCACTTTCTCCTCAACTTTCGTGCATGATCTCGATCAGACGGCCCAGATCTCGCCGAAGACACTAGACGACAAGATAGTGTTTTCTTGAGAAATGTGCCCGTCTTGAGATGCGCGCCGCCATCCAACGGCTCAGATCGCGCCACGGTGCTCGGACTGCCGAGACTCCATGCCTTCGTTCGGCTGCCGAGCAAGTGCCTTTCCGATCCTGCAAACGGAGAAAACTCACTTTCTCCTCAACTTTCGTGCATGATCTCGATCAGACGGCCCAGATTTCACCGAGGACACTAGACGACAAGATAGTGTTTTCTTGAGAAATGTGCCCGTCTTGAGATGCACGCCGCCATCCAACGGCTCAGATCGCGCCACGGCGCTCGGACTGCCGAGACTCTATGCCTCCGTTCGGCGACCGAGCAAGCGCCTTTCCGATCCTGCAAACGGAGAAAACTCACTTTCTCCTCAACTTTCGTGCATGATCTCGATCAGACGGCCCAGATTTCGCCGAGGACACTAGACGACAAGATAGTGTTTTCTTGAGAAATGTGCCCGTCTTGAGATGCGCGCCGCCATCCAACGGCTCAGATCGCGCCACGGTGCTCGGACTGCCGAGACTCCATGCCTTCGTTCGGCTGCCGAGCAAGTGCCTTTCCGATCCTGCAAACGGAGAAAACTGACTTTCTCCTCAACTTTCGTGTAAGATCTCGATCAGACGGCCCAGATCTCGCCGGGGACACTAAACGACAAGATAGTGTTTTCTGGAGAAATGTGCTCATCTTGAGATGCGCGTCGTCATCCAACGGCTCAGATTGCGCCACGTCGCTCGGCCTGTCAAGCCCCTATCCCTCCGGTCGGCAGCCGAGCAAGTGCCTTTCCGATCCTGCAAACGAAGAAAAAAGACACCGAGCTATTACGACCGTTAGATCTCTCAGAAATTCGTGCTTCTAATGATGAACGAACCAGATTGCGCCACGTGCGCTAAAAGACAAGATAGCATTTTCTTGGGATTCACACCATCATCCGACGGCTCAGATTACGCCACCTCGCTCGACCTGCCGAGCCCCTATCCCTCCGGTCGGCGGCCGAACAAGTGCCTTTCCGAGCTCGCAAACGGAGAAAAAACTTCCGAGCGGTAATAGCCAATGGATCTCTCAAGAATTCGTGCTCGTCCATGATGTACGGCCCAGATCAAGCCACGTCATAAATCGGTATTTAAAATCGTTCTTTATTTATTTAAATCGTTTTATTTATTTAAAAATTGCGAAAAAATTGTTAAAAATTCGGGAAAATTAACTAAAAATTCTGGAAAATAATTAAAAATTCAAGGGTACATTTTCGAACCCCTGAACAAACAATTACTGCCTAGAATGTACTGTTAAGATCCCCGAACGATTAGCAAACACGTCGCAAAATTAAATAAATAATCCGAAAAAATAAATGAAAAACCGTCAAATACTCGATATGGCTAGAGGACAGCACATAGCACCAAAAAATTACCTCACTACCCCCTTCGAGATTCAAACTCCTCCATTTGGACTCCGATACAACTTTACTAGCCACCAAAACAGTTAAACTACTCCTCAAAGGCTGATCACACTCAACCTTTAGGAGTGGGGGGCTCGTGATATGGCTAAAAATGGGGTTAAATCGGAACCGTCCAGATTGGGTGCGAATCTTGAAGATCGGGGGTAAAATGGTAATTTCACATACAAGTGGATCCAAAGCGGGTACTGGGTCTCCTTCTCACAGACCCAATAACCCACGAACAGATCCACTCCAATTGGGTACGGGTCTCGACCCGAAGCGAACCCAGACCAACAAGAGACAAATCAGGATCACTGATTTGACCAAGTCAACGGGCCTGATTTACTCTCACCGGGAATCAGGGGGTTAGTTTCCTAAACAGACTGTGAGGATTTTACTCCTGGAAGTTATATAAGAAATCAGGTCCCTAATCACTCCCCTGGCGACTATAAATACCTCCCCTCTATCACTGTGACCAGGTAATCACTCTTTTTCCACCTTAAGCTCTTTCTTTATTCACCACTGGTTACTGACAAGAGCGTCGGAGGGTGCGTCGCCGGAATTAACCCCGGTGTCTCGCACTTCCTTGCAGGTTGCGGCAGGAATCAGAAGGCTTGGATCCGTTGTTCAGGTTTTCTCGAACTCACAAATCTCATCTGTTTACCCCCACACCGAAATCAGCGGTAACAGTTGGTAATCCGGTAGTCGTTGAAACTTGAAAGAGAGAGAGAGAGAGCTTCTTTGTTGGAAGAGTTGAAGTAGACGTAGTTGAGAGTTAAATCAACACAATTTGATACGATCGAAAATTTTACTTCTTTGTTGCTTGCTAATTTGTTGAAAACTTGATTGAATTCAGATTGAATTGAGTAGTAGTAGTAGAGTTAGAGAGTAAGGTGTGGAAATTTTTAGACTGGATTAAGGGGTTATTTATAGGGAAAATAAATTTTAAAAAAAAACAGCAGCCAACGGCTGTCTGGACCTTTCGACCTGCGGGTCAAACGTTTGAAACCTGCGGGTTGACGGGCGGGTTTGATTCGGTCAACGGGTCGAGCGGGCCGGGTCCAACGAGTTTGATTTGCGAATTTTATGACCAGGGTAGATCCGCGGGTTCGATCCGGACCTGAACCGCATTGTAGTGGGCCTGGTTCGTGTTCGCGGGTTGAGGGTCAACCCGACCCGATTGCCATCCTAATTCAGAGAGTGATAAAAAGAAAGAGCATATTTGCCCTATTTTCATGTACTGAATGCTGGATCTAAATGTATAATATTCTAATGATTCATATAAACATTGGCAAGTTTGGATTAAAGCTCTAAGTTATGGAACAATTTGAAAATACAGAGCCACTAAAGTAAGTAAGCCTATATACAGCAAAATATGAGTTTTTAAAAATATTTTAAGAGTAAATAAAACTCAAAATCAGACCTTAAATATACGTCCAAAGTAAAAGCAGCTAGTTACAATCCCCAATTGGAACACTGGTTTTGAGTTTCGGCTCGAGTTTGATAGAGGGGGGTGGAGGTCAGGTACAACTAGTCCAAGCACAAATATAATGGACAAGCACTAGCTTGAAACACAAAACTTTTTGGGTTTTCGATTGACATTTCTACTATCATGAAGTGTGTGTTAGATTAATTGGAGAAGAAGATGAATATGAAATTAGGGTAGGGTTAATATCCCACTGACTTAAGATATTATACCCTGATTATCGATAATGGAATATCTCAAGGCAGTATCTCTAGACTAGTATATATAGGATCAAATTGGGTTTAGGGTACTGGGCTTCATGCCTAGTCAACCTGGTCCAATAATTATTAGAGAGCACGTGTAAGACACGTGTTGCCCCATAGAATATTATACACAATAATATTCTATTATATTGAGAATATACCTATATATCCAACAATCTCCTCCTATATTCTCAATGTATTAGGCAATTCCACATTATATCATTGGATCACAAAGTTTCACATAAGTATTGAATCACAAAGAATTCAGTTCATAAACCAAATCAATTATAACTTGAATAGTTCAAATAATACTAAACCAAAATAATCAAATAGTTCCAATACCATAACAAAACGGAATAGTTCACAAAGACTAAACCAACTAAACAAATGCCATAATCGTTAATCAACCAAGCAATTAAACTTCAAATAAACGAAAATTTTTAAGCTCAATCAAAGTAAAGATACTTAAACTCAAAATTGAAGTTCCTTCAAGCAATTGACAAACTATTATTACAAGTTCCTTTGTGTCTACCACTCCATATCGAGCAAATTATCGTTCTCAAAATCAAAGTTGATCAATTCATTTCCTTTGCCTTTGCTAGCATCGGTTTCTAAACATTGCAAATAAGAATTTCATGAGCCAGTTCTCTTAGAATTCAAATAAAATGTATAAAAGTATCTAGTTCGAACAAAAGAACTTAGTACAATTCAATATAGATTTGCAAAGGTACAATACAAGCATTACAATCAAGTATCTTTATCAAAATAAAGTACAAGAACTATTATAGTTTCTACATAAGTACCATACTATATTTCATATTGGAATGATAGAACTGTCAATTCAATTATGGTTAAATTTTGAATCATGAAAGTTGGAATGAAACATAAACCCCATAAAAGAGATATATCACCAAAATTGGGTTGATATAACAACAATTCTAAACATCGAAACACGTCGACAAGTTTTCATGCTTTCTTTTGGAATAAAAGATGATTCTAAGTAAGTTTTGAATATATATATCATCATCAAAGTAGGAATGAAGTTATATATCAACAATAGATACATAGAACTTTTCTAATTATCTAAGGCATGTTAACTATCTAAAAATTGATGCTTAAAGTTTGAACTACTCTATTGCTCTAGCTTTGGATTCTAAATTATCAAAATAACTAGAGTGTTAAAGCTTGCTTTGGCTCAAAAGCTTTTAACCTCATTTCCCCCACAGTTTTGATAATTAGATCTCTACTTAGCCTCTTTGTAAGAGCATTAGCCACATTGTATTTTGATCATACATCAATAAGAGCAATAATTCCTTGTTTAATGAGATAGTTCAACTTTTCCTGTCTATAGACTTACAACACGTCTCTTACCATTGTAGAGGGTGTTGTTAGCTATAATATTTGCAGGTTGGTTGTCGTAGAACAAACTGAAAGTGGTGACTCTAAACGTTCTCAAAGGAATATCTAACAATAGGTCTTTCATCCATTCTGCTTCTTCACCGGCATAAGATAGCGGATAGAGTTCTGACTCCATAGATGATAGAGCAAAACCCGCTTGTCTTTTAGATTTCCATGACACAACTGCTCCTCCAAGTGTAAACACATAACCACTAGTGGACCGACTTTCACCGTTTCCTGAGCACCAAGATGCATCAGAATATCCATTTAATATTGAAGAATAGCCAGAGTAGCACAGAGTAAACTCTTGAGTACTGTTTAGGTATCCCATTAGTCTCTCAAGGGCATTCTAGTGTAATTTACTAGGATTACTAGTGAACCTACTAAGCATGCCTACCGCAAAGGCTATGTCAAGCCTACTACATGTCATAGCGTACATGAGACTTCCAATGAGTTTGGAGTATTCTAACTGTCTCACTGTTGCCACATCGTTATGTATCAACTTTTTAGTACTGTCATAAAGTGTATTAAAAATTTTACAATCACTGTATCCCCAGTCTCGCAACACATTTTTAATATAGTGGGACTGGCTAAGGATTATTCCTTTCCTTGCAAACCCCACTCTCATGCCTAATATGGTGTACATAACACCTAGGTCTTTTATGC
The DNA here is from genome assembly GCA_017893485.1 of Hemerocallis citrina. Lineage (NCBI taxonomy): Eukaryota > Viridiplantae > Streptophyta > Magnoliopsida > Asparagales > Asphodelaceae > Hemerocallis > Hemerocallis citrina. The sequence goes on along the minus strand of CM030358.1, from coordinate 185,600,031 downwards.
TGAATTATTTGAATAGCATAGTTTTAACTTCTATTACAATAGAGATGTCACCACCAACAACAATCAGATCATAAACATACAAGCAGATAATGAAAATTTTATTCGATTCATCACGACAATAAAGGAATTTGTCAGAATTACTAGATTCAAAACCTAATCTCTTTATTGTTTTATCAAACTTTTTATGCCACAGTTTTGGTGCTTGTTTTAATCCATACAGAGATTTTATTAATTTGCAAACTTTATGTTATGAACCCTTAAGTACAAATCCTTCAGGTTGTTTCATATAAATTTCTTCATTGAGATCACCGTTTAGGAAAGCAGTCTTAACATCCATTTGATGAATAAATTTTTTTTTAATAGATGCTATGGCTAGAAGAATCCTTATTATAGCAGTATGACATACAGGTGAGTAAACATCAAAATAGTCCACCACACATTGTTGAGTATAACCTTTAGCTACTAAATGTGCTTTATACTTAGTTATATTTCCATCAGGATTAAGTTTATTCTTCAAAACCCACTTGCTCCTATAGTTTTAGCCCCAATTGGAAAATTAACTAATTCCCAAGTGTTATTCTGTAGTAAAGAATCAATTGCTTCTTTCCAAAAAGATACCATCCTTAGACGTTAGAGCTTCCTTAACACTAATAGGGTCGGCTGTCAGTGCGTAGGTCACAAAGTCGTCACCGTAGGTTCTAGGTATTTTATCTCTAGTGGAGAGTCTTCTTGGCCCAACACCTTGTGAAGGTTCCGTGTCAGTTGAACTATATCTAGATTCCTGTTGTGGATCATGTCCTATGATTGTATGCCCAAATAATGTGATGCCTTTATCCTTGATGAACATACCTTCAAAGAATTCTGCATCTCTAGATTCGATTACTCGGTTAAGAGATAGATTTAAAAATCTGTCTGCAGCACTGTCAATTGCACTATCCAAGTACACACATGTGATTGTTCGAGGTTCTACTTTAGGCCTTCTTGGGCCAGGTTTTCTAACAAATGCAATACAGCCCCAAGTTCTACTTATCAAAATTAGGTGTGTGTTTATGCCATAGTTCGTAAGGTGCAGTGGTCAGCTTAGAGTGTGGTAACAAGTTCAAAATGTTGTTAACAGTCGAATACAGCCTCACCGCAAAAGTGCGAAGGAAACCCAGCAGTCAACAACATGGAATTCAACATCTCAGTGAGTGTTCGATTCTTTCTTTCGGCAATGCCGTTTGACTGTGGTGAGTAAGGTGTTGTAGTTTTAGTTACGATTCCATGTGAGTTACAAAATTCTCTGAATCCCAATGAGACATATTCTCCACCTCTATCTGATCTAAATCTTTTAATCTTAGCATTTAACTGATTCTCAACCCGGTCTTTAAATTCTATGAATTTCTCTAGTGCTTCATCTTTAGTTTTTAACAAATAAATGTGAAAATATTAGAGTAATCATCTAAAAAAGTGATTAAATACTTCCGACCTCCTTGTGTTACAAAACTCTTAAAATCACAAATGTCAGAATGTATCAGTTCAAGCAGTCATGTACTTTTAGAAACGGTACGAAAATGTTTTCAAGTTATTTTTGTTTGAGCACACACTTCACATTTGTCACATTTTATAGATGTGTCAATTAGCAAGTTGAAAGTTTTAGCAACAGAAAGAATCTTAACAGAGTTCACATGTCCCAGCCTATTATGCCAAGTACATGGACTGCACAATTTGGAACTAACAGTATTGATTACTTCATCTGCTAAACTAACTCTATACATGTCATTAACTAAGTAAGAACAACCAAAATAGAAAGAATTAACAGACATAATATCTTTACCATTGATCATAGTAACTACCATACCAGCATGATTTAGTAAGCTAATAGATATCAAGTTCTTTGCTAAAGCAGGTACATATTTAACATTGCGCAAAATTAAAGTTTTACCTGAAGAGAGGTAGAGATTGGCGGTCCCAGTCTGAAGTACCTTTACTGAATTTCCATTCGCCATTGACACTGACTCATTTACAATTTTAAGATCAGATAACATGCCTTCATCATTGCATGCATGGCAGGTGGCTCCCGAATCCAACAACCAACTAGCAGAGTTACTGGCCTTAACATCACCAACAATACAAATAAAGTTGGTAGGCTCAGTTGCACCCTCTAACAAGTTCACCTATTCCGTGTTGGGTTGTTCACTTTTGGATAGCCTGCACTCAGAGGCATGGCGACCCCACTTCCTGCAGTTGTAGCACTTTCCTTTCTTTTTAACAATTTTCTTCGTGACTTCTAGCTTAGTTGGTTCACCTTTTAGGATTAAACTTGTTTTTCTTAAACTTAGGAACGTGTTTCGTATTGGTTAGTACATTACCAGTTGAAAGTTGTTTACTAACCAATTCTAAATTCATCCTAGTTCTTGTCTCATCTTCAACCTTGATACAATGTTTAAGATATGCAAGTTTAATCTGTTCAGGCAACCTATACATCTCTGTCTTAAAATATAGCTACGAAGCATGTAGTTTGTAAATTATAGCACTAGCAAGAAACTTATCACACACAGTGATATTTTCATATTTTAGTTTTCCTACTAGATTTTTGAGATCTGTTACTTGATGGAGAATTGCTTTTTCCTCTTTGAAATTAAAACCCATGAATTTATCCACCGAGTGTGCCTTGGACACTTTCTCCTCCTTAAATTCATCTAGCAAGTTATCCAATATCACCTTGGTTGTTTTATATTTCATATACACATCAGAAAGGCGATCTGATATTCTATTTAACAAAAATTCTCTACACAAGTCTTCATCAGTTACCCAAGTTGCATCATCAACATCTTCATCACATTCATCATATATTGTTTGACATGTATAAAAAGAATTCATGAATTTCATCCTGTATTGGGATTTCCTCTTCCAACTAATTCACCACTACTGAATCCCTCTAATTTAGGAACCTCGTACGGACTATTATGTTTTTCCATCGCAAAGGACTAAACAATAAATTCCAAAAAAAGTAGAGAGTTCTTTCTGAATAATTCGTAATTTTAGTAAAGATATGAGTTTTTCTGTAAAGCTGCTTAATAGACAATAAAACAGAAAAATAATTAAAGTTTAGAGTGGACCGAATCTTTATGAAGATCAAGGATCATTGAATGGTTGGATCTGAATTTGACGCATACAGCAGCAGATCCCGTAGCTTTTCCAAACACCAAACAGTAAGACAAGAATGTTGAAGAAGTCTAGATCTGCACCACTGTAGCAGATCTCGACCTCTGCCCCAAACACAAAATAGCAAGCAACTGTCCAATAGAACCCAAGCACACACAGCGATCCGCTTCTAAATCCCAAACACCAAACACCGATTCGCACCAACGAAGAAATCAGATCTCCTCGATTAGATCTGATCAATGGGTTTCGCTCGCGTTCGGGAAAGAAGCGAAGGAGAGGGGGGGAGGGGGGCACTCGCAACAGGTGCGCCTTCGGCCTGCGATGGCACCGACGACGATGGCGACGGCATCTCTGGTCGGAGACGGTTTCGGTATATCTTAATATTGTTATATTAATTGGAGAAGAAGATGAATAGGAAATTAGGGTTAGGGTTAATATCCCACTGATGTAAGATATTATACCCTGATTATCGATAATGGAATATCTCCATGCACTATCTCTAGACCAGTATAAATAGAATTAAACTGGGTTTAGGGTACTGGCTTCATGCCCAGTCCATCCGGACCAATAATTATTAGAGAGCATGTGTTGCTCCAAAGAATATTATACACAATAATATTATTTTATATTAATAATATACCTATATATCCAACAGTGTGTTAGAGCATCCACACTTGTTTTTGTCAAATTTGGCAATTTGGCAAAATAAGAAATGACAAAATGTTAGATTCACTGCAGTCATCATTTGCTAAAATATGGGAAAACAGTATTTAAAAAAATAGTCGGACGGAACATTTGTTTCGTCTGATAAAAAATTATTATTTTTTCTTTATTTTAAGGTGAGATGGGGCATGATTTTTCGTCTCGACTTTTTTTAGGACATCACATATTGTCCGATCTATTTTTTTAAAAAATGTTTAAGGTGATTATACTAGAGATTAGATATCAAATTAGCTAAATTAGTAAATTAGTGATTAAATTAGTTATCAAATTAGTATATTAGTGATTAAATTAGAGCTAAAATTAGTGATTAAGAATTAAAGGAGAGTTTGGCATAGGACGGGACAAGTTGTCCCGTTCAAGTGAAAAATTGCATCGGACAGGACAACATGCTGTGTCTGATGCTTCCTTTTTTTTCGTTTTTTTTTCTTTATTTATAATTTCAATTTCTTTGGATGGTACATGATGTACTGTCTGATCGATTTTAAAAAATAAATCCAAAATTCCCTTGGAATAAATACCTTATTATGTCCGACTCGTTTAAAAAATTAAAAAATTAATGGGGCGAAACATGATGTTCCGTCCCCTATATTTTGGCAATTGCCAAATTATTTTTCAAATATGAGAAGCGACTGCAAATCTCATAATATGGCAAAATAAGAAATGAGTGCAACTCTCAAATTACCAAAATATGAGAAATATGATAATTTAAGAAAGAGTGTGGATGCTCTAATGAACTTATGATCAAAGTGTGTGCTTCAGAAAAACCTTTGGCACATGTGGCTGCCTGCTGTAAGGAGTTGTAAGATTAATCTTTACTAGTAATTTACACGTGCGATGCACGTCTTAATAAATATAGTTTTTTAAAGTAAAAATTGATGTAGCGTGGGTTTGAATCTACGACATCCTTTATAATAGTTATGCACGTGTGTTGCATGGGTTGGTAGATTGACAAAATATTTACAAATGACAATAAGGCCTTCTCCCGTTATAATATTAGAGATTAAACATTAAGCAAACTTCGTGTATCTATATGTATTATTTTTATCAAAAAACTAACAATTTTCATCTGATAGGTTAAATAGGAACAAACCTGTCTGGTTGTAGCTCAAATGTAGTTGAAAAACTTACACTAATAACAAGAAGTTGATTTTGTAGATAGAAAAAGAAAAAAAGAATTAGTACAGCCTATTAGGATCTTACTGTGACCACTTAATTTGGGTTTCTGCAAGAAGTTTTGAGTCGGTTTAATTTTTCATTCACAGAGAAGGTGTCAACTTCGTGGTATCTATCAAAGCCAAAAACTATGGCATATATATGGATTAGTTTTTGACAATGTCTATCGGGAATTTAAAAAAAAAAAAAAAAACAAGAACTCTAATTTACTCAAAGTGTCAAGATCCACATGTTAGTTTATTAGTTAATTATCATAGTATTCACTTATTTATATATTATTGCTCTTCTTGACATTCGCAGTGTTCGCAAACAATGCAAATCCGGGGATAAGACCACGGAAATTTATATTCTATAATTTATTTTAATTCCTTCCAAGATCCTTAAGTTTAGGGGTAGTGCTCCCGAATGATGCAACCCTTGCTTTAATGAAACTAGCAACTTGTAATTGTTAAGATCTAGATCGCATGCATGATTCATCATTTAAACTAAATGAAAGTCTCTCCCTGCTTCTACTATTAAGTATATATTAATATGCCCTTCGCCTTCTATAGAACCAAGCAAATCTTGTACATTGCATTTTCTATCCTAATTTTGTAGTCTATCGTGTGAGGTGCCATGATCGGGCGAATTCTGATTCTTGGCAAGAATTCCAAGTTAACTCCTGTTATAGTTATCCTACTCATTGGATTCATATTCTTTGTAATCCATGAGCCATCTATCCGTTACAATCTCAACTCATCTGATTTGTTCTTCAACTTGAGGCATCGATACCATGTAAATGGCCCCAAAAGTGTAGTGTCTACTACCAATATCAGCAACATTGTATTCCTAATATCAGGCTCTGCTCGAACCTGGCGAGAGCGTGGGCCTTACGTTGACCTATGGTGGCGCCCAAACCAAACCTATGGGGTAGTTTGGCTAGACCAGGCCCCAACTGAGTACGCCTGGCCTTCCGCTTCACCTCCTTATCGAGTTTCTGAAGACACGACAAGATTCAAAGAGTATGATAGGCATAACAATCCATCTACCATAAGGGCCGCAAGAATGATCCTTGAGACCTTCAAACTAGAGTTTGAAGGTGTGAGATGGTTTGTCAAGGCTGATGATGACACGCTCCTTATTTTGGATAATTTGGTTGAGCTCCTTGCAAAGTATGATCATAATGGTTATTATTACATTGGAGGGGGTTCAGAGAGCGTTGTTCAGAATGACAAGCATTCATTTAGGATGGCTTTTGGTGGGGGTGGGTTTGCAATAAGCTATCCACTGGCAAAAGCATTGGCCAAAAATATTGACGGTTGTCTTAAGAGATACCCGACCTTGTATGGAGAAGACCATGTCATAATGTCTTGCATTGCTGAGCTCGGGATTTCAGTTACAAGAGAACTAGGATTTCATCAGGTTTGCTGGTTTGCCATTGCACCATATCTATGGGTTTGTTATAAGCGGATATATTTATTATAAATAACACATAAATATCAATGGTTATTGATTGAATTAGGCATGATATATTATTGAATTTATTACTTTACATGGTTAGCTTTTTTTTTCTCTTTGAGCTTACCATCGATCGATGCAGGTAATTAATTCAGTAATTACTTGTTGACTATCCTAGTAACTTGAGGTAGCTCTTATATATAAGCTTTCACAAAAACGTAAAGACGCGCGTATAGGGTTGAAAATAGAAAGATGGCCTAGAATGTGAATTAATTGACTGCATTGTAGAGCAAACGACGGGACCAGACATTATCTTTTGAGTCTAGTTGAGCTTATTAGAGCCAAATACAGGTAGAGCCGTAGTAATTTAATCAAAACTGGTATGATCTATCTCTAATATCTATCTCTAATATTATAATGGGAGAAGGCCTTAGTGTCATTTGTCATTGTGTCATTTTGTCAACACGTGCAGCGCACGTGTTGGTAGATTTTTTTTTTGTCCTTTTCATTCCCCTCCCCATTTTTTCCACGTGCAACGCACGTGTATAATACTAGATTTTTTTTTCCTTTTCATTCCCCTTCCCCATTTTTCCCACGTGCAACGCACGTATATAATACTAGTAATATTACAATAGAAAAAGGTCTTAGATGTCATTTGTAAATCTACCAACACATGCAATGTACGTGCATAACTATTATAAAAGAGGTCTTTAGTTTTAGTTCAAATTCAAACTATGTATGAATTTTTTACTTTTAAAATATATATTTATTAAGACGTGCATCGCACGTGTAAATTACGTGTTTAACATTAATTTAAGTTAATCTTTTAATAAGTTTTATTAAAAGAACAAATCAAATTGGAGAATTAATTATGCACTCTTATGGTAACAAGTCTATTTGTCATTGCTTCATTTTTATCAATCTACCCTTGCGTTATTGTCGTCATATGGCCCATAATTAAATTTTATTTTTTTTGGGTGGAAAATATGACCCACTAATTTTGATTCGGTAGTTTCATAAAATACATGTGAATAATATCATTTCTTTTTCATTTGAAATGAAAATTTACAGATTGACCTACAAGGAGACATATCTGGCTTCCTATCATCACATCCACAAGCTCCATTAGTCTCTCTCCACCATCTTGACATTATTGATCCCATAATCCCTTCTATGTCTCGCTTAAATTCACTCGAGTACCTAATGGAAGCTGTAAAGATGGATTCCTCACGCATTTTACAGCAGATTATCTGTTATAACCAGGAGTACAGATGGTCAGTATCAATCTCCTGGGGCTATTCAGTTCATGTCTACGAGGAATTACTTCCACCAAGCTTTTTACACGTACCACTTCAGACTTTCAGGCCTTGGAATGATAACCCCTCTTTCATGTTCAACGTGAGGCCCTTATCTCGTGACCCTTGTGAAATGCCGCATGTTTATCACTTGGAATCTGTGGAGGTTACAAAGTTGAATCAGATTGTTACTATTTACTATATCAGAAGGACTCCATGGGAGCTGTCATCATGTGGTAATCATTCAGTGCAATCCATTTCCAAAATTAAGGTTTTCTCACCTGCAGCCAACAGACTCCAGTGGGTAAGTAATTATAAATATGAAATTTTACGCTGTTTATTTAAATCGGAAAGTAACAATTTATAAAAATATAGCAGGATTGCTCTCGTTTGTCTATATTTGTTTATTTGTTGTTCTTCTTGCGAGGTATCAGTTTTACTCTCTGTAAAATTGATCGTGGTTGTATAACTGCTCTGTTTATTATTTATTTATTTATTGGGCTGGAATCCTAAGACTCTATCCCTGTTATTAAAAAATATATATACATATAGCAGGATTCAGATAAAATTGTTTCTTTTCATTTTATTGTTCGATGTATAAGTGAATTCCTTGGTTCATGACAGTAAACATCGAAGTAATTTCCCATAATATTTTATGTAAATTTGGTGTTAGATATTATGTTAAATATATTTAGTCTCGTATCGAAATATATATTAATTTAGTATTTAGTTCCCTCCTATACAAATGAGACATTGTACCCAATTATAGTCTATCCAATAATGCTTTCTCAATCTCTCTGTTAACCTTAACATGGTATCAGAGCCCTAAACCCAAATATCTTTCACTCTCTCTAATCTCTAACCTACAACAACAACAACAACAACAACAAAACCTTTTTCCCAAGTAGTTGGGGTCCTCATGGTTTTCCATTCTGCTCGGTTTAGCGTAATATCTTATGTAAGGTCACAAGTTGTCATATATTTTCTCACCGTTTCCACCCAAGTTAGTTTAGGTCTTTCTCTACCCCTAACTCTACCCTCAATACTTATCAAATAACTCTTTTTAACGGGGGCACTACTATGTCTACGTGTGACATGTCCAAACCACTTTAGGTGATTCTCTCTTAACTTATCTTGGATTTGAGCTACCTTTAGCATGTCTCGTATATGCTCGTTTCTAATTCTAACATTTCTTGTTTTACCACACATCCATCTTAGTATCCTTATCTCTGCTACACTCATTTTTTCAGCATGTTGTTTCTTTGTTGCCCAACACTCTGCTCCATACATCATTCCTGGTCCAATAGCCATCATATACAATTTTCCCTTCAACTTCAAAGGTATACGTTTATCATACAAAACACTACTAGAACTTCTCCACTTAAGCCACCCTGCTTGGATCCTATATATAACATCTTCACAAATCTCCTAATCTCTTCGTATAATCGAGCCTAAATATTAGAAACGATCTCTCTTAAGTATCTCTTGACCATCAAACTTTACTAATTCATCAATTGTGTTCTGAATATCACTAACTCCATATACTCTATTTTAGTTCTGCTTATCCTAAAGCCTATTGCTTCCAAAGTTTCTCTCCACAATTCTAATTTAGCATTGACTCCTGCTCTAGTCTGATCCACTAAGACAACGTCATCGACAAAAAGCATACATCAAGGCATCCATCTTGTATTCCTCACGTCAATTCAATCATAACCAAAGTAAAGAGGTACGAGCTTAAAGTCGAACCTTGGTATAAACCTACTATTATAGGAAAATCACTGATCTCTCCTGTGATTGTTCTAATTGTGGTCGTTGCCCCTTCATACATATCCTTAATTACCTCAAAGAACTGAATAGTTACTCTTTTATTATTTAACACCCACCATATTATGTCTCTAAGGACTTTATCATATACTTTTTCTAGATATATAAAAACCATATGTAGATCTTTCTTATTCTCCCTATATTTTTTCATAAGTCTACTCAGTACGTAAATTTCTTTTATTGTTGACATCTCAGGCATAAATCTAAACTGATTTTCAGACATTGTAGTTTCTAGTCTCAGTCTATGTTCGATGATTCTCTCCCAAATTTTCATCGTATAACTCATTAATTTAATGTATCGGTAGTTGGAGCAACATTGTATATCTCTATTTTTATATATAGGTACTAAAATACTCTTTCTCCATTTATCGGGCATCTTCTTAGTCCACAAAACTTTATTAAATAATTTTGTTAGCCAACCCACTCTTACATTCCCAAGACAATTTCAAACTTCAGTGAGTACACCATCTAGTCCTAAACTTTTTCCTATTTTCGTCCTTCCTAGAGCATTTTGAATCTACGAGGTCCTAATTCTACGAAAAAATATATGCTCTCGACTTTCCCTCGAGTCCTCTATATTTAAGTTGCCCACAACCTTTTTATTTAATAACTTCTCAAAGTAATTTTGCCATTTTTCCTTAATTTCCTCATCTTTTACTAAGACTCTTGAATTATCGCTCTTAATACACTTAATTGTATGCAGATCTGTTGTTTTTTTATCCCTTTTTTAGCAAGCTTATAAATGTTATTTTCTCCTTTTGATCGTAATTTTGTGTATAAATCATCATAAGCTTCTTATTTTGCATCTCTTACCTTTTTCTTAACTTCTTTTTTAACGGACTTCTATCTCTCCAAATCCTCATCATTTCTACTATTTTGCCATATTTTGAAGATTGTTCTTTTTTCTCTCACAATATTTTGGACTTTTCTTTCTACCACCATATTTCTTTATTTAGCAACCCTCTACCCTTAGATTCTCCAAGTACTTCATTTGAAATTTCTCTTATGTATGTAGCTATTTTAGTCCACATCATAATTACCTCCCCTTCCCAATTCCATGATGCTCCTTTAAGGACTTCATCTCTAAAACTTCTAATCTCTCTTAATTCATGTTCCACCACCTAATTCTTGGGTTCCTAGTCTCCTTTCTTGGATATATGTGTTTTTCAATCTTAACATTCAATACCATTAATCTATATTGTGAGGTTAGGCACTCTTCTGGTATAACTTTACAATCTTTACATGTCAAGCGATCCACCTTTCTTGTGATGAAAAAACCAATCTGGCTCTTATTTTCCCACTTTAAAGGTTATCAAATGTTCATCAATCTTCCTAAAATAAGTATTTGGTAGTATAAGATCATACGAAGCCACAAAATCTAATAGAACCTCTCCACCATCGTTCTTATTTCCAAATCGATATCCTCTATGCACCCTCTCACATCTCATGTTATCTTCTCCTATATGTCCATTGATATCTCCTCTTATAAATAGTTTCTCACCTAAGGGTGCTCCTTGAATTATCTCATCCATATCTTCGCAAAATTTAATTTTAGTTTGTGCATCTAATCCTACTTATGGTGTATAAGCATTAATTATATTAATTATGTTTCCCTCTAATACAAGCTTAATTTGTATTATTTTGTCCTCTTTTTTATTAACACCTCCTACATCTCTTTTGAATTTCTTATCTACTAATATTCCTACTCAATTTCTATTTCTAATTCTACCGGTATAATACAATTTAAAATCATCTATCTCTTTAGCTTTCTCCCCTACCCACTTTGTTTCTTGTAAGAGCATCTGTAGTCGTTTGCTATTTATGGATAATATGCATATCTGAGTTAAAAAGTCGCTGCAGTCGTTTGCTATTTATCCATATTATGGATAAATCACTACAGTAGATTGCTATATTTGAGAATCCGCATAGAGCGTATGCATATTTGGGTAACGGCACATCATGTGCCGTCCCAAAAAAAAATTATTTTTTTTTTCTTCGGACGGCACATAATGTGCCGTCCCATTCGTAAATTATATATTTTATTCAATTTTAAATCCCAAACCGCATTAAAAAAATCCAAAAATCCCCCCCTGGACGGCACATTATGTGCCGTCCCATTGTTTTATTTAAAAAAAAAAAATTGGATGGCTGTCGGACGTTGGTACAAATTTGAGTACACTAATCTATCATCAACTACACATTATGTATTGGATTACAGAGTTTTTTGGATGGCTCTCGTTTTTTTGGATGTGTAATCTAATCTATCATCAACTACACATCATCAACTACACATTCATATTAAAATACACAAATTTGAGTACACTAATCTATCATCAACTACACACTAATCTATCATCGTCCGAAAGCAAAAAGGCCAAAAATTTTTTGGATGGCTGTCGGACGGCACATTATGTGCCGTCCAGGATTTACGGGGCAATTTTTTTTTGTTTTTTCTGGTCAGACGGCACATCATGTGCCGTCTCGCCTATAAAAAAAAAAATTATTTCAGCATTCGGACGGCACATTATGTGCCGTCCCACCTGATTTTTAATTTTTTTGTATTTTTTTATCTTCAGACGGCACATCATGTGTCGTCGCGTATTTTAATACTAATAGAAAGCTAAAATTTAGCTTTCAACGACTGCAACAAAACTACGATATCTATATCTATTTATCCATATATCCATATTTTACCATTCAACGACTACAGATGCTCTAAATAAGCTATATTAATATTCCTTCTAATCATGATATCTACTAGTTCTATGCATATTCCTGTTAATGTTTCTATATTCCAAGTCGCTAACCTAAGCCTATTTTTCTGGACTAGCTTTTTTACCCACACAAGTCCAGAGGTACCCTTACCCATTTTTCACCGCACCCGAGCGTTGGTGCGACACCCCTTGCACATTTTTCAAAGCACCCGGAGGCAGGTACAATGCATCGCTTCAAGGGAATGCCCTAGCATTGCGCATATTATTAGGATTCATGTTCATAGGACTTGACAAAGTTTGGCTGTCAACTGCCTAACGTAACTCTCCTCCTTATCCGGTTTGTGGTCGGATTCCTGGCTTGGGATAGGAAATGGCAAAGTTCACAATCCCTAACCATAATTATACAAATTCCCAATTTTATTTCTCTCTTACTGCCTTCAACAACAGCAAGATCAAACACCAACTCCGGTGATTACTAGCAATAGCAACAGCAACAGCAACAACCCCACTCCTAGCGCCCTCAAATTCCTTCTTCAACCTCGATAGCAAAACCCTCATCTTCGTCAACCACCCCCCCCCCCCCTCGTCGGCACCCTTATACTCGTCAACAATACCCAAACACCCCTAGTCAAAACCCTAGATGCAACGCGCTAGCCGCCACCTCCTCCACAGCATCTCTTCGCTACTCCTCCTCCTAGCCAAAACCCTAGCTGCCGGTCTTTTCACCCTTAACCCAAAACCCTAGCTCAATCTGTTATCCCTCATCACACACACACACACACACCAAAAAAAAACAAAAAAAAACAAAAAAAAAAGAAAAAAAAGAAAAAACGAAACAAAACAAAACATCACATGTGCAACCCTAACCGAATTCAAATCCAAACCCGAACACCCTAACCTTAACCCTACTTCTCTCCACTCCCGTTTGTTTTCTGTCACCGCCACTGTTCGTCGTCATCAAAAAAAACAAAAATAAAAAAAAAAAGAAAAATTTTATATAAAAAAAATCGAAATTGTTTTTTTTCAAGTACTAGTGCTTCTCCATTGAACCCCAATTTCGTTAGTATATTCCCGTCTCCACCGACTTCCCACTTTCCTCTGCTAAGGATTGGACAGATTGGTCTGCCTCTGTTGAGGTGACTCTCCTCGGGCATTCCTTATGGGGTCACATTGATGACTCCACTCCTTGCCAAAGGTCCCGCTGACACCGATAGAGAAGCAGACAAGAAACTGATTCACACCTCTCAAGCCACTTAGGATGATCACGATCGTCGAATCATTGCCTTCATCATCTCCTTCGTCGACCGCACTGTTCGATTGATCTTCTTCGTGTTCATCCTACTAAGGCTCTTTGGCTCCAGTTGACCACCCAATATGTTTAAGCTAGTGGAGACCATGTGTACCAGCTCCTTGTTCAGTCTGTTCTTGATTGTCAGGGTGATCACAACATTCAGGATCATTACACAGCCATGCACAATATCTGGCGTGAATTAAAGCAACTAGAGCATAGTGATGTTAGTGTTACCCGCGAACGTCGTCAGTTTATGTTCTTTATGATGGGTCTTTGACCAGAGTATCAATCCCTAAGCAGTAAGTTGATCCATCGAGATTCGGTTCCCCATCTTGAAGCTGCTATTGCTGGACTTGTTGTTGAAGAATCCCGGTTGCATGCTCTCCCAACTCTTGACTCTACCCATCATCCAGCAGTAAGAGTGTTTCTTGCTGTTGCCCCTCGTGCCACCCCCTCCAGCATGCCTCGCACTGGTCCCATGCCTCATCCTCCAGACCGTCGCAGCATCCCTGATCGCCTAAGTCATCTTTGCACAATTTGCAAGCAAATTGATCACTTTAAGCAAATGTGTCATCTCCGTTTTAGCATCCACTGTCAGCAGAATGGTCACTGATAGTAAGTGTTTTATCATGCATCCCCATCTTCTGGTTCAGGCACAACAATGCAAAAAGCAACAAGATTTACCTCATCTCAGTATTCCATCTCGTACACCTCATGCAATGGCCGTTACCACATTCATGCCATCCCCTGCTCCTTATGCCATCCCTCAGCGATGTCTCGCTCAACTGGGAATTAAAACTTGGGTCAGTCCATCAATACTGACTCTCCTGCCACTGCTTTCTCTGTTACCCTGGCATGAATTCTTTCTGGCTTTTAGATTCTGGTGCTTCACATCATCTCACTAGCAATTATACAACCCTCACCAGTAGTAATGCACTTACATCTCACTCACCATCACTATACACTGCAGATGGCTCAGTACTCCTTACTACATACTCTGGATTTATTAGCACTTCCATTCTCACATTACCTTTTGTACTTTATGCCCCCATTTATCCATTAATGCTTTATGCAATAGTGGCCTTACCCCTACCTTTACTTCTTTGGATGTTCCATACAGGATCCTCAGACTGGTCATACAATTGGAAGGGTTAGCCAACGTGGTCGCCTATGTCATCTACATTTTCTTCATGCTCATGGTTCTAATTCTAATTTTGCTGGTGTCGTTAGTTCTGATGTCAACTTGTGGCACAGACGCTTAGATCATGTTAGTGAGTCTCATTTAAAAAAATTAGTCCGTAGTGGTGTTTGGAAATTTTAATTTCACTCTGTTATTTGTTTGTCAGGGTTATAAGTTGAAAATCTTAGTAACAAAAGTATTTCTCAGTCTACTCATGCATTTCAACTTATCCACTCTGACATATGGGGACCATCTTCTATACCTTCTCATAAAGACTATCTCTATTATGTTAGTTTCATCGATGACTTCACTCAATACACATGTGTGTTCCTTATGCACCATCGATATGAGATTCCTGCTATTTACCAGGTCTTTACGACCATGTTTCACACTCTGTTTGGTGTGCATATCAAAACTTTCGCTCAAATGGTGCTCATGAGTACACTTCTACTACTATAAGAACAATTCTTTAGTCTCACGACACACTGTTTTAGCAGTCATGCCCATAAACACATGAACAGAATCATGTGGCTAAACGCAACGTCACATTCTTGAGATGACTCACACTCTTTTTCTCTCATCTTCTGTTCCCCATTCCTTTTGTGCTGAAGTAGTCATGACCTTTGTCAGTCTCATTAATATCACTCTCTCGTCTATCCTATCTGGTACGACACCAAATGAGGTCCTTCGGATTACAGTATGTTCCGTACTTTTGGGTGCACCTGTTACATCCTCCTCCTTCTCACTGAGCGCACAAAACTGATCGCACGGACAGCTAAATGTGTTCATCTAGGTATCAGTTTGAGAATAAAGGCTATCATTGTTTTGATCCTTTAACGCGTCATGTCCGTATCTCCCAGCATATCTCCTTTGAGGAATACTATCATTACTACCTATCATCTTTTGAGGATAATAGCTTTCTTGACTCCCCAGTTTCCTCGACTACCACCCCAGATACATCTTCATGCATTCCCTACAATCCTACTCCTTTGGCTCCTCTTCCATCCCATACGAACGTTACACCTATAGTCCCTCCTACAGAGGTGCCTCACACACCACCTGCATCACCTCAGCATCATGCACCCACACCACCTGCTTCCCATTGCCACATGCACACATCCCTCCGACCTCACCCCCACACCCTGCCAATCCACCACTGGTTCGTCAGTCTACACATTCCACTTCAGGCATCCCATCGACACGTTATACACCTGAGGCCAATGGTCCTTCTGGCTAGTTTGGTTTTGCCACCCCAACCTCAAACTCTCGATAATTTTATGCATATCTCACTGCTATACACTCCACATGTGAGCCCAGAATATATCAAGAGGCAATTCAATATCCCGAGTGGCGGAAACCTATTGCAGAGTAGTTCAATGCATTTGATCAGACTGACACTTGGGATGTTGTTCCACTGCTAGTGGTCGTCTAGCCTGTTTGCTGCAAGTGGATCTTCAAGGTCAAATATCGACCTGATGGTTCCATTGAGCGGCACAAGGCCCATCTAGTTGCTCGAGGATTTTCCCAGAAGCATGACATTGATTATGATGAGATTTTTGCTCCAGTTGCATAGATTACTACGGTTCGCACTCTTTTTATCGTTGCCACCATTCGTCAGTGGCCGTTATACCAGATGGATGTGAAAAATGTTTTTCTTTATGGTACCCTATTTGAGGTTGTTTACATACATCCCCCTCCTGGCCTTACCACACCTCATCGTCATTTTTGCCGTCTATTTTTGCTGTCTACGCCGAGCTAAGATGGTTTGAAATAGGCAGTCAAGCCCGGTTTGAGTGTTTTCTTCGTGTCATCACGCATGCCGATTTCAGTCAGAGTTCACAAGACCACTCTATATTTATGCAGTCAACACCGTAGGGGAGAGTGCTTCTACTATTATATGTTGATGATATGATTATTACTGGGGATGAATCTGCAGGCATTGCATTCACCCAGAAATATCTTCACCAACAGTTCCATATGAAAGACCTTAGCAGATTTGCTACTTTCTGAGTCTAGAGATTGCCCATAGATATCGGGGGATACTCATTTCTTAACAGAAATACACATCAGACATTATCTCTGCTGCATGTCTCTCTGACAGTCGATCAGCCGATACTTCTTAGAGCTTCACGTGAAGCTTCATCCCACAGATGGTGAGCTCCTTCCCGATCTCACTATATATAGCCAGATTATTGGCCAGCTTGTCTACTTACAGACCCGATATTGCTAATGCAGTCAATATTGTCAGCCAGTTTATTTCCGCTCCTACATCATTTCACTACAGTTCTCTTCTTCGGATTCTCAAATATCTTCGGGACATTACCGCTCACTCATTATTCATGCATTCTACATCTAAATTGAAGCTCTTCTTTGGATCCTCAAATATCTTCGGGGCACTACCACTTGCTCATTATTCATGCAATCTATATCTAAACTTGAGCTTAGTACATATACTGATTCTGATTGGTCGGGTGATCCTACTACCAGACGGTCTACCACAGGTTTCCATCTATTTCTTGGTGATTCACTGATCTCATCGAGAAGCAAGAAACATGCAGTTGTTGCATGTTCTTCCGCATAAGCTAAGTAAAGAGTGATGACAACTACTTCTAGAGAGATTGTTCATATTCGTTGGTTGTTATCATATATGAGCGTCACTCTTACAGGAGCTACTTCTCTCCATTATGATAACTACAGTGCATTGCAAATTGCAAGCAACCCGGTCTTTCATGAATGACTGAAATATATAGAGATTGATTGCCACTATGTTCGTGAGTGTTTTGATGCTGGAACCATTTCACTTCATTGTGTTACATCTTTACAGTAGACAACAGATTTCTTCACCAAATCCCACACTGTTAAGTAATTTCGATACTTGGTAGGCAAACTCACACTGTTTGACCTACCATGATTTTGAGATGGGGTGTTAGAAATTATCTTAGATTTTAGTCCCATATCGGAATATGTATTAGTTTAGTATTTAGCTTTCTCCTATATAAAGGAGACATTGTACTTAATTATAATCAATCCAATAATGCTTTTTCAATCTATCAGTTAACCTTAACAATTCCATTTTTTGGCATCACATTGTATTCAAATTATTCACACTAACAATTTTGTTATTACCGAACTTATCGTTAACTCGTGTTTATTTATAATTTCTGAAATATGCTCATGTTTATCAATTTACTTTTTTTATTTTATTGTTGACATTAATGATTTCTTTCTGTCAGGGTGGAGGGAGAAGGGATTGCTGCAATATTAAACATGTGTTGGATACGAATGCAATGGAAGTCGTCGTTAGAGCTTGTAGGGAGAATGAAGTGTTAAAATGGTCTCACCTTTCTTAATCTTCCAGCTCCTTAAAGTGTATTCATGGCTTTAAAATGGATAAAGTATAAGTATACCCAAGGTTTACCTTCTGACCCTTCTTGTGGTTCTCTCTCTTAGTTACGGTATTTGCTTATAATACAGTCGGCACTCACCCTCTAATTCTGCTTGTGTGCTTTGTGCCTCTCATTGAACTTCATCTAAATATGTAATTTCGTTGTTATTGCTAATTCTTCATACTCTCTCTGTATCTTCACTTTTAAAACAATTTATGAATTTAGAAGATGTACAGAATCATTTCGTATCTGCTACTCTTTAAGAGGGAACCTAATTCTGGTCAAGTCATTCACAGAAGCCTGTAAAATATAAGATTTAGACTCCTTAAATGCAAAAGGAGGGATTGTTTAAATGCTTGGCGAGTCAGCTTTATTGGATGGTTGGAAGTGGTCTAATCTGTTATCAAGGTGTCTGGGAATTAGATGTTCATAAGAGTTTTTTCAGAGCTAAGTTCTATGTTCGAGTTATCACCTGTGAAGCACATATATGAGTATAGGGTGAAAGCAGGCTCGGCCCTCGACCTGTGCGACCTGTGTGATCACACAGGGCCCACTAATCGGGAGGCCCACAGAACATCCGGGATAATTAGGTGTAATTAATAGTGATTTTATTGTAATTCTAGCACAAAAGTTAATTTGTCTAAGTGGTTAACGAGTTAAAATTGAAATTTGTTGGGCTTTACCCACACAGGTTCGAACAAAGTTCTTTAATGATTTCTATGTTTCTATCGATAATTGTTGAGATTGACTTAATATGAAGCTTTTTTTAATCGTGTATTTTATGCGTTGCAAAAATATGAAAATCCTTAACTACATTTATATTATTTCGTTTTAATTGATGAGACGACTAATTTAATATATCAATTAAGTCATCCCAGGTATTTGAGCCTCCAATGATATAAAATTTGAAAGATATTTTTCAAATGAATTCATATAAAATTTTTAAGATATAGAATGTATTATACTCATATTTTTCAATTGAATTCGTATATATATATATATATATATATATATATATATATATACACACACACACACTAGGTTTGCCCGTTGACACGTGCCTACGGCACGTCTTCGGAACAGTGCACCTAGTTTGATTATATAAAATAGTTTTAGAGGTCCAGCAAATTAATTGAAGAAGTAAACATATTATATGAGGAAACAGTATATCTACCTTTAAGCTCAATTATCGTCTTCCTCATTGTTGCCGCTAAATTCGGTGTGGGGGCAAGCAGATGAATTTGTGAGTTCGTAGAAAACCTGAATAGCAAACACCTAACCTGTTCCGCCGGAGCTTGACCGTTGACTCCCGCCGTGCACCTGCAAAAAGTGCGAGACAGCGGGGTTGTTCCCGGCGACGCACCCTCCGACGCTCAAGTCAGTAACCAGAAATGATTATGAAAGAGCGTTTAACTAGAGAAAGATTGATTACCTCTTAATGGAGATGGGTGAGGGGTATTTATAGGCGTCTTAGGGACTGGTTTTAGGAATGTAATCCCCGTGATTAGATAAGGAATATTCCTCGTAATCAGATAAGGCATGTAATCTGATAAGGTATATCCCCTATAATCAGTTAAGGAATTTAATCCCTAATCCCCAGTGAAAAGATAGCTGTGAATCATGGCCGTTGATTTAGATCTAATCAGGGACCTTGATTGTATCTTGTCGGATCGGGTTGGTAGCGGGTTGAAACCCGTACCCAGCTGAGGTGGATCCGTTTGCAGGTTATTGGATCTGTGAGAAGGAGACCCAGTACCCGCTTCGGACCCATTTGCATGTGAAATTACCGTTTTACCCCTGAGCTTTGAGATTCGAGTCCGATGTGAACGGTCCCGATTTAATCCTATTTTTTAGCCATATCACGAGCCCCACACTCCTAAAGACTGAGTGTAATCAGCCTTTGAGGAGTAGTTTAACTGTTCTAATGGCGTACGGGATTTTATCGGTGTTCTTAAGGGAGTTTGGAATCTTGCTCGGGGTGTAACAGTGTTATTATGGGCTTGTAAAATGCCCAAAAGTATTCTCAGAATTTTCTGGATTTTTGGTGATTTTTCCAGATTTTTCTGAATTTTTTCTCATTTTTTTGAATTTTTTATTCATTTTCCGAATTAAATACTTAATTATCTAAAATATTAATTAATTATTCTAATTTAATAATTATTTTTCCAGAATTTAAAAATAATTTTTTCTGAATTAATAATTATTTTTAGAATTTTTAATTAATTTTTTCGATTTTTAAATGTTTTTTTCGGATTTTTTAAATAAAAAAAACAATTAAATAAATAAATAAATAATTTAAATATTACCTGGACACGTGGCCGATTTCTGGCCGTCCATCATGACCAGATGAGCACGCATCGTGAGGCAGATCGCGATCTTGACACGTGGCACGTTTCTGGCCGTCCATCATGATCAGATCTGCGCGCATCGTGATGCAGATCACGATCGGGACACGTGGCGCGTTCCTGAGCGTCGATCGTGTCCCGACGCAAATTTTGAGACGATCGGACGGATCGTGTTGGTCGGTCACTTTTTTTCTCCAATTACGAGTTCGGCACTTCGGCACTTCGGATATGCACTTCGGCTCGGCTCGGCTAGATGGATCTGCCGAGGTTTGTAACGAAGCCACGTGGCAATGCCACGTGGCATTTCTTTTCTTTTGTTTTTTTTTTATTATTTTTTTTTCTTCTTTTTCTTTGCTGCTTCCGCTGCTTCTTCTTCGGCTCTTCACCGTCTCGTCTCGTCTCCCC
Source organism: Hemerocallis citrina (assembly GCA_017893485.1). Lineage (NCBI taxonomy): Eukaryota > Viridiplantae > Streptophyta > Magnoliopsida > Asparagales > Asphodelaceae > Hemerocallis > Hemerocallis citrina. The sequence goes on along the minus strand of CM030358.1, from coordinate 185,579,111 downwards.
CCTCGTCTCCTTCTTTCTTCTTCGACCATCACCTTGCCCCCTACCTCATCCCGTCGTGAAGCTCGACAAAAGAGCTCGGCGATGGAGTCGAGAGGAGGCGTCGAGCTCGGCAAGGAGGGGTTGGCGAGATGGTGAGGGGAGCTCGAGGCTTTGGCGAAGCTTCGTCGATGGTGTGAGCTTGGGAATGGGTTCGGAGCTCGCATTGTGGAAGGCAAGCTTGTTGACGAGGCTTCAACTGAAGTGTAGAGCTCGGAGGTGGAATGTTCGGAGCTCGCCATTGCCATGGTGATGGGTTCGAGCTCAGTACGGTGAGCTCGATGATGGCGAGGCTTGGGTTCTTCGTTGGAGCTCGACGCGGGGGTGCCTGAGACAGAGGAGCTTGTCGCTCGGAGATGGAGGAGCCTGGCGCCATTGGCGGAAGTGCGGAGATGAGCTCGGCAAGGGAGTGGCGGTTGACGGAGTTCGCCGGGGAAGGGCTCGACGAATCTTTGAGCCCCGATGATAAGCTTCGACTGCTCATGCACGCTCGGAGGCAGTGGTGGTGAAGCTCGGTTGCGAAGGAGTTCGGAAGTGGTGAAGTTTGGCGGAGAACTTGAGCTTCGGCGGAGGGGAGTCCGAAGCTTGGTGTCGGTGATGAAGCTCGGCAATGGGTTCGGCTCGTCATTTGTCTTGGAGCTCGGCCATGGAGGTGGTCGAAGCTTCGACGAAGGAGCTCGACGAGTGAAGGAGGGAGAGCTCAGCATAGTGGAGCTTCGACGTTGGCGTGGCTTGAGCTCGGCAGGCGGAGCTTCGGTGAGGAAGAGCTTGTCAGTGGAGGTGGCAAGGAATGGAGCTTAGAGGTGAGAGCTCGGAGCGGTGGAGGTGAACTGTGTGCTGTGTGGTGGCGAGCTCGGAGCTCGGAGTCGAGGTCGGGAGTTCGACGGCGAAGTGAGGGAGCTCGGCCGGTTGGAGCTCGACGTTTGGAGCTCGGCGAAGGTGGGAGCGCTGACGTTAGAAGCTTTCGAAGGAGAGGACGGGTTTTTCTTTTGTGCTGTTTTGTTTTTGGAGAAGAGGATGACGTGGGGAGTGGGGAGTTCGGGTTTGGATCCTAACGGGTCCGAACCCATACCCTTTTTTTTTTTCTTTTTTTTTTTCTCTCTCTCTCTCTCTCCTTCCTTATTCGGAAAATCCGAGCTCGTCGGATCTGCTTCTTGTTCGGCCAATCCGAGCACGGATTATGAGGAGATTTTTTGCCGCTTAGCGGTTCGGTAGTTCGGTAGCTCGGATTTGAGATCCGAGCTACGTGGCTCAATCTGGACGGTTGATCACGATCGTGGCGCGAATCATGAGACAAGAGGCACGAGTTTCGAGAAAACGTTATCTTGTCGTTTTGCGGTGACGTGGTGCGATCTGATCCGTCCATCACGCTTGAGTGTGAATTCTGAGATGATCCAACGGTTAGAAGGGGTCGGTCGAATTTTTCCCAAAAACGAGGGTCGGTACCACGGCACCTCGGATCGGCAGCTCTTCTGAGAAGAAAGAGGGAGGGGAGGAGAGGTATTTGGGTTCTCTCCTCTGCCTTGTTCTTCCGCACGGTGGAGAAGAGGAGAAGAGGAAGGGGAGAAGAGGCAATTGGGTTCTCTCCTCTGCCTTGTTCTTCCGCACGGTGAAAAAGAGGAGAAGAGGACGGGGAGGAGAGGCAGTTGGGTTCTCTCCTCTGCCTTGTTCTTCCGCATGGTGGAGAAAAGGAGATGTGTTGGGGAAGAAGGAGAAGAATGAAGAAGCTAAGATGGGTATGGGTCGGACCGTGGGTATCGGATCCGACCCCGACCGTTAGCCTCTTTTTCTTTCTTCCTCTTCATCTGCTTGCTTTGTTCGGCGAATCCGAGCACGGGTTTTGAGGCACATTTTCGCCGCTCCGCAGGTTGGTAGATTGGCAGATCCCTGCTACGCAGCTCGATCTGGATGGTTGATCACGATCATAGCGCGAATCACGAGACAAGAGGCACGAGTTTCGAGAAAACGTTATCTTGTCGTTTTGTGGTGACATGGCGCGATCTGATCCGTCCATCACGCTCGAGTGCGAATTTGGAGATGATCTAACGGTGAGATCGCCTCGGGACGATTTTTTGCCATATACGAGGGTCGGTACCCGGGCACCTCGGCTCGGAGGGTCAGTACCGTTGGCCGAGGTGCTGAGTTGTCTGTTTTGGAGGAAGTGTTCCTTGAAGATTCCGCCCCTTCGTGCTCAGTGGCTCGGCCGTTCGGCTGAGCTGTTCGGTAGCTCGGCTGTTCGGACGGCTCGAGCATGAGGAGAAGCTCGGTGAGTTGATGAAGGGGATGAGTCGGCATATGGAAGAGGTGATGCTCTGCTTGGCTTTTGGAGATTTTTGAAGAGGAGCTCCACTCCTAGGAGAAGAGGTGCTAGGAAGAGGTGCTGGGAAGACCCATTCTCTGAAGTGGGTGCAAGGAGCAACTCTAGGGGAGAGTTGTGAGGAGCAACTCTTTGAGAAGAGCTCCGCTTTGGAGGCGAGCGGAGTGAAGGGCTCGACTTGTAGAAGAGCCGACTGGAAGAGGAGTTTGAGGAGCGACTCTAGGAGAGAGTTTTAGCTCCGAACTCGTTTGAGAAGAGGTCCGCCTTGGAGGTGAGCGGAGTGAAGAGCTCGACTTGTAGAAGAGCAGAAGTGTTGGGTACCTTTGGCGGGAAGACTGAAGAAGGAGAAAAATGAAGGAGCTAAGAAGGGTATGGGTCGGACCGAGGGTATTGGATCCGACCCTGACCCGTTAGCCTCTTTTTCTTCGTGCTCTTCATCTGCTTAGCTGCTCGGTAGATGCATCTTGTTCGGCAGATCCGAGCACGGATTTTGGGGCACATTTTCCGCCACTTTGCTTCTCGGTAGATGGGTAACTCAGCTCGGATGGTCGTGGGGGCAGTTCGGAATGGCTATCTTCCTCCGGCCCGTTTAAGGATGAGCCGGTGAAGTAAAGTCGAGCCATAGGACCCCAACCATCGTGAGGTTAGTTTGAGGGATGCAGGAGCAGTTTCGTATGGCGAGCTACTTCTAGTCCGCTTAGGAGCGAACTTGCGAAGTTGAATCGAGCCAAGTGTTGGACTCCGATCCATTCAACGGCTGCAGGAGCAATTTCGAACGGCGATCTACTCCTGGCTCGTCTGAGGACGAGCCGGGAAAGAAGAGTCGAGCCGAGTGCTGGACTCCAAACCATTGTGAGGTTGTTTGAGGGATGCAGGAGCAGTTTCGAATGGTGAGCTACTTCTAGGCTGCTTAGGAGCGAACTTGCGAAGTAGAATCGAGCCAAGTGTTGGACTCCGATCCATTCAACGGCTGCAGGAGCAATTTCGAACGGCGATCTACTCTTGGCTCGTCTGAGGACGAGCCGGGGAAGAAGAGTCGAGCCGAGTGCTGGACTCCGAACCATTGTGAGGTTGTTTGAGGGATGCAGGAGCAGTTTCGAATGGCGAGCTACTTCTAGTCCGCTTAGGAGCGAACTTGCAAAGTAGAATCGAGCCAAGTGTTGGACTCCGATCCATTCAACGGCTGCAGGAGCAATTTCGAACGGCGATCCACTCCTGGCTCGTCTGAGGACGAGCCGAGGAAGAAGAGTCGAGCCGAGTGCTGGACTCCGAACCATTGTGAGGTTATTCAACGGCTGTGGGAGCAATTCCGAATGGCGAACCACTTCTAACCCGCTTAAGAGCGAGTTATTCGAAGCAGAATCGAACCAAGTGTTGGACTCCGGAGCCATCGTTAGAGTTTAGTGAGTTGCGGGAGGAGCCATGTAGAAGAAGCTGGACTCCGAACCCAGAGAGATAGAGGAGCAAGAGCAATAATTTTCAATGAAAAGATAAGTTTTATTGAAATAAACTAAGTGGCTGCTCCAATAGGGCGAGCCATTATTACATGCTGTTGGCCGAGTTACAAGCATCGGCCTTATTGAAAATCAAAATCCTACTTCTACAATAAGGTGAGGACCTCTTGGGAGGAGCTGAGTCTTGAAGCTCGGCGGGCCTTTCTGTTCGTTTGGAAGAGGTGGTGATCAGGTGAGGGGCTCGGCCCCCTCTTTTTGGACGAACTGGATCGGGTGCCCCCTCTGTATGAGTTCTTCGATCTCCTCCTTGAGAGCCCGACAATCATCCGTGTCGTGGCCATGGTCCCTGTGAAAGCGGCACCACTTATCCTTATTCCTCTTCTTGCCAGGTGTATTCATTCTCGGGGGAGCGCGGAGTAGCCCTTCGTTGTCCACCTCCATAAGGACTTCTGATATGTTGGCAATGAGGGGGGTGAACTTCTCAAACCGAGGAGTCGGGCGACGCTGTCCATTGCTGTCCTTCTGGGATTTTTGGGAGCCCTCATCTTCTTCGGTCAGCTTTCGTTTCGTCCCTGAGGCAGACCCTCCGAAGCTTGGAGGGTAGGCGGCCTCTTCGGCACGAATGTACTTGTCACACCTGAGGAGGAGGTCAGCAAAGTTCTGTGGAGGTTTCTTAGCAAGAGAGGAGCGGAGGCTGGAATTGAAGACGTTGGATTGGAAGGCGGCTGTCGCGACGGATTGGTCGAGGGAGGCTATAGTCCTGGCTTCAGCTGTGAACCTCTTCACATAGTCTCTTAACTTCTCACCTTTCTCTTGCCTAAGCTGGAGGAGGGAAATGTTGGTCTTCTCCGTGCGCCTGCTACTCACGAAGTGGGTGATGAAGAGTGTCTCGAACTGCTCGAAGGAGAATATGGAAGACGGTGCGAGGCGGGAGTACCACTCTCGAGCTGGGCCCTTCAGTGTCGCGGGGAAGGTTTTGCAGAGGAGGGCATCGGAAGCTTGATGGAGGAGCATCAAAGTCTTAAAGCTTTCGATGTGATCGACTGGATCGGTCTCCCCGGTGTAAGTCTCAAATTGGGGAGGTTTGAAGCCGAACGGGACAGGTGCATCCACTATGGTTCGGGAGAAAGGGGGTTGGCTAGGACGTAGGGTCCTCCCCCTAAGCTCCTCTTCTCGGTTTATCCGACCCAGGCACCTTTCTACTTCATGAAGACGGCGGTACATGGCGTCATCCCTCCGACGGTGATCTGCCGAGCCTCGAGACTCATCTTCATACGAAAGAGAACGAGGGCTGCGGCGATGGTAGCTTCGGGAGCGACGAGGACTTGGGGTACGCCGGGAGTTAGTAGGAGCAGGACGAGGAGAGGGGAACCGTCGGCGAGGGCTTCGGACCGGGGGAGGGGATGGAGCCTTGGGTGCGTTGGTGAGAGCTTGTAGGATGGTCGCTTGGAACTGCTGGAACTCGGCACGGGTGATTGGTGCCTCCTCGTTCTTAGGCTGCTGCCGACCCACGGGGGAGTGTGGTCTTCTTCTGCGATGCTCGGGGGATTCCCTTCGCCCCCTACGGTTAGGAGACCTTCTGTAATCTCGGTGACGGGGAGATCGTTCACCCGGACGATAGTGGCGGGAGGTTCCCACTCGGGCCCGTTTTTCGTCCAGACGGTGACGAAGATCCACGTCCTTCTTCTGCCGACTCTGAGGATTGTGTGATGCCATGGAATCCGTAGAGGCATTGTGTATGGAGATGCGGTCTTGGTGGAGAGGTTGCTTTCCGCGGGAGCCCCCCGCACCAGCATTCTGAGGTCCGGTCGGACCCTTGGGGGGTTGCTGATTCTGAAGGGGCTGATCTTGCTGAAGGGGGTCTTTCGTCTGAAGCGGAGGTCGTTCCTGCTGCAGAACGGGTTGGTCAGGGACTGGCTCCTGCTGATCGGCGGGATTGGGCCCACGGTTGGACCCCCTAGATTTGGCTTTTCTCGGAGGCATGGCTGGAGAAGATCTAGTCGACGGAAAGAGGAGGGGCTGCTATTCGTATGTTTCCCACAGACGGCGCCAATCTGTTGCCGCTAAATTCGGTGTGGGGGCAAGCAGATGAATTTGTGAGTTCGTAGAAAACCTGAATAGCAAACACCTAACCTGTTCCGCCGGAGCTTGACCGTTGACTCCCGCCGTGCACCTGCAAAAAGTGCGAGACACCGGGGTTGTTCCCGGCGACGCACACTCTGACGCTCAAGTCAGTAACCAGAAATGATTATGAAAGAGCGTTTAACTAGAGAAAGATTGATTACCTCTTAATGGAGATGGGTGAGGGGTATTTATAGGCGTCTTAGGGACTGGTTTTAGGAATGTAATCCCCGTGATTAGATAAGGAATATTCCTCGTAATCAGATAAGGCATGTAATCTGATAAGGTATATCCCCTATAATCAGTTAAAGAATTTAATCCCTAATCCCCAGTGAAAAGATAGCTGTGAATCATGGCCGTTGATTTAGATCTAATCAGGGACCTTGATTGTATCTTGTCGGATCGGGTTGGTAGCGGGTTGAAACCCGTACCCAGCTGAGGTGGATCCGTTTGCGGGTTATTGGATCTGTGAGAAGGAGACCCAGTACCCGCTTCGGACCCATTTGCATGTGAAATTACCGTTTTACCCCTGAGCTTTAAGATTCGAGTCCGATGTGAACGGTCCCGATTTAATCCTATTTTTTAGCCATATCACTCATCATTAGCTTGAACTTAGCTGGAATGCATATAGTTTGTTATAAACATTGCATAGAGTTTTTTTTAACTTCAGCATCAATTTTAGATGCTTGTAATAGTTATGCAAGGACATTATCATATAGGTTTTATAGAGCTTATTCTAATCCCATAACCACTATGAGCATGTCGGAATACAATGGTAACGCAAGTGCAGGTGTGAAAGTATCAACATACCAATAATCTAAACATTTATTTTTAAAATTTTATTTTAAAAATTTTAAAGTTTGATTTCTAAAATTTCAAAAAATGTAAAAAATTTAAAATTTTTTAAAATTTTAAAATTTTAAATATTAAAAAAATATATTTTTTTAAATTTTAAAAATAATTAAAAAATTATAAATTTTTTTATAAGTTTTTGATTTTTTAAAAATTTTTTTGAATTATTTTTAAAGTTTTAAAAATTTTAAATTTTTTTTTGTTTTTTATTTTTTTTTTAAATTTAAAATTTTTATTTTTTGTATTTTGTGAATAGAAGAGAGAGAGTGAGAGAGAAATAATTAAATAAATAAAAGAGTTGTTTTGGGTGGGGGGTTTGAATTTGAGTTTTGGGGGAAAACTTTTGGTGAGAAAAATATGTTTTGTGGGGTTAGATCTAAGCCTTTGATTTTGGAGAGGATTGAAGGAGAGCCACTTGATAGCTTTCTTTGTGTTTTATTATATAGATATATATATAATATCCAAATCAAAAGAGAGTAAAATTAGTATTAGAATATTTTAAAAAGACTCAGTTTTTTTCTTTCCATACAAGGCCCTATAAATCTCAGGACCGACCCTGAGTACGGGTATGACATGACACGGGTACAGGAATACGTGATTTTACAAAAAAAAAAGGATTTGGGTGCGTTGGTGGGTACGTTAAGTATAATATATTTTATATTATATATATAAACAAATATTTATTTATTTTGTTAAAAATGCAAATATTTGAACCAATTCATTAAATTAAAAGAATACATTATAATTATGTGCATTTTTTGAGAAAAAAATCATAATCTAACTATCAAAATATTGGGTATACTTGTTCTGTGTTTGAACATAACTTTACACATCAATTTTTTAAAATTACACTAGGGCCTCAAACATTTATCTAAACATAACTATGTTCAAAAGTTACAAAAATATATTAAAAAATTGGATAGTCATTGGGTACGCACTCAGGAGTATCCAATGAGTATCGGTATCCAATACGCATCCGACACGATTATGTTGGGCATTTGTAAGTACCCGTGCTTCTTAGGTCATCACTATTAACCAAGAAAACAAAGATCTATAGGAAAAAGTGGCATGCTAAGATTTGCAGGTTTCAGAACAAAATATAGTTCAATGTGAATATCGAAAGAACGGTATAAAATGAAGCTCGCAGTTAGTCATTTATTTAAATACCGAATGGCTTGACCACTAGCCAATGTACTGAAGATTGTTATCTATGGCTTGCATTCGGCGTCCCATAGCAACAGGGCATAATGGTCCACTTGTGTCATACAAAATGGACCCGACCTGAAGGAAGGATTTAGCATGCCTTAATCAGATAGTCAAATTTCAATTTCAAGTTTAAAAGATAGTAATTAGGATCTCAACATCAATTTTATTAAATATTGAGTTAAGAAAAGGATGAAAGAATTCAGGAAGCATTTTGCTTCTGTAAGTTGGATCACAAAGATGTCAATATTTGACTGTATGTATTAAATAAATTACTTCTATCTTTTTATTATTTTTTGAGAGATATATATATAGTCATGGTGTGCACTCGGTATGCACTCAGTATTCGGGTCTTCGTATCAATGATCTGAACCGTTCACATTGATCTACACGTCTAAATTAGTCTAAACATATATAATCGAGTCATTTGAAAATTCATTTGCCCATAGATTAAAGTGTTACAAAATTTGTACGGCTGAATATCCTTCTTTTTATAATAACATGATGGATGGACAAATAAAAATCAAATCACTTGATTTTACATATTTAGACTAATTTATAAGTGTAGATTAATGTAAATGGTTCATAACGTCGATATGAATGCCCGAAGGCCTAGTGCACACGCCGTGTGCGCAATGGATGTTCACTAGGCCTTCAGGCGTTCATATCGACGATTTGAACCGTTCACATTGATCTACACATCTAAATTAGTTTAAATATGTAAAATCAAATCATTTGAAATTCATTTGCCCATCCATCATGTGACTATAAAAAACAATAATTTTCAGCCATACAATTTTGTAATACTTCAATGATGGATAGACAAATTTAGATGTGTAGATCAATGTGAACGGTTCGGATCATCGATATGAACGTCCGAAGGCCTAGTGCACACGCCGTGTGCACTAGAGGAGTGCACAACTGAAGCTTTCCCATATATATATATATATATATATATATATATATATATTGTAACCCCTATTCCCGTAAATATATATTTTCTGAATATTTTTTATACTTTGATCATTTATAAATTCATTATTGTTTTAAACTCGATTTAGACCTTCTATTAAAATCTTTTCGAACCGAAAATTACATTTACTTCGAATAATAGTATATTCTAACTGTATTGTTCTATTTCTAAGTGATCGACTATTTATATTTTATTTTATTACTATTTGGATTTTAATAAACTTGTTTATCTCAAATCCTATTTTGATATGTATATCATTATTATTGTTATCATTATTATCATTAATATTATTACTATTATTATTATTATCAGTATTATTTTTGTTAGTGTTATTATTTTGCAGTATCATTATTTTTATTGTTATTATTATTATTATTATTATTATTGTTATTATTATTATTATTATTATTATTATTATTATTATTATTATTATTATTATTATTATTATTTTATTTTTTTAGCCGAACATACTCTATTTTATACGTATTCATTATTTGACCTAATGTATATGTATATGTATATTTTATAAACCCCTATAATGTTTATTATTTTCCCCCTATTGGATTTAAACCTATTAATTGATTTATAACCCAAAACCCATTACCCATTCTCCTATTGGATCATCGACCCAACAACCCATACCCATTAACCCTATATATATAACCAAACCTATACCCTAACCCTAACCTATAACCCTACCCCTATTCACTGTTATACCCCGCCGCCTATAACCCCCATCTCCCGTTCTCTCATCCCCTACCTCTGAAACCGGACTTCACCCCCCTGCATCTCATCTCCCCCCTCGTCAACACCGTCCTCCACCCATCTCCTTCCGCCATTACACCGTCGTCGCCATCTTCCTCGAGCATCATCACCCTGTTCATCGTCTTCGTCTCCCACCTTGTGCCTCCGCCTATTGACCTTCGAGTGCCTTCCGCTCGAGCCTTTGTCATCACCTCTGCATCCCATCCCCAGCGTCGACCTCCTCCACGTCGTCGACTGCTCCCCTACTTCTTCCTAAGAACAGAGCAGAGAGACGCCGCCGAGTTCCCTACCGAAGCTCCACCCTGCGAACACCCCCAGTCGTTGCCCCTCACAGTCAGCACGCCGCCCACGTCCTGCTGCCGTCGAACCCAGCAGTTGCCTCGCCCTCCTTTGAGCGCTCCCGCTCACGCCCTCTCTCCTCTGTTTTAGTGCATTCATGAACCCATGGCTTGGTTCATGAACTTGTTATAGAGTTAGTGCATTCACGAACTGGTACTTGGTTCGTGAACTTGTTACATTATTTTTATATTCATGAATCTTGCTTGCTTGATACTTGATGCCTGAGTACACCGCCCTATAAAATCCATCACTAGGTCTAAACGTAACTGTTTGTATATAGCAACCATGTGGCAAATAAATGGGACGCATGAATTAAATAATAGACTTAAGAATAACTTGCCACTTGTACACACTTGACACCTTACTTGATACTTGTTACTTGACACTTGTTACGTGATACTTGTTACTTGATGTTTGATAGAACTACATGCTTACTTGTTACTTGTTCCTACAACTTGTATTTGTTACCCGTTTATGTTACTTGATTTGTCTTACTTGCTAGCTAGTCTCTTGAACTTCACTACTTGTTGCATCATTATCAAATCATGAAGTATACTCTTGATTCCAAATCTTATTTCATACTTTCTTGTACTTATTTTCATACTCTTGCTTGTACTACTTACGGCCCGAACTTACACTAAGGGCGTCTGTCTTTATTTCTCTATTTTTTTCTTCATGATAAATACAGGTTTTGGAGATCAATTGCCTACTGGAGTTGGTGAGCAAACATTCTAGGCTTCGCTTGGGAAAATTTGCTTTAATTATTTTGTATTTGAGTTTATTTAATTTTTGTTGCTAATTAAAACTTGTAACAGGCTTGTAGTCCCGAAGTTTTTTACTTTTGATCCAGATATTGAATTTATTTGAGATATTTATATTTATTTCAAATATTTTCTGTTGATTAATAAATTATTCATGCATGCGTGGTTGAATATAATTTGCTATATATATTTCTTGTTATGATGCTGAGTCGATCTTACAGCTTATGAATGATAAAAACCATTCACTGGGCTTTATCACGTACTCGTATTCCGTATTTTTTTTTGGGAAGCGGGGCATGACATATATGTATTTATGTAATGTAGACAAACCTTCCGTTGTGCACTCCGTGTGCACTTGGCCTCCGGTCCCTTGAATAAGTACATGTGGTAAATGGAACAATGATGTGCAAGAATCTACTGATTAAGCTCGATATGATGTTATATATATATATATATATATATTAACAAACAAGCCTTCCATATATATTAACAAACAAGCCTTCCATTGTGCACTAGTCATGGTGTGCACTCGGTCTTCGGGCCTTTATCGACGATTTTATATCGACGATCCAAATCGTTCACATTTATCTATACATATAAATTAATCTAACTATGTAAAATCAAGTCATTTGAAATTCATCTGTCCATCCATCATGTCATTATAAAAAAAAAAAAATTGCCCATTAATCTACACAATTAGTCTAAACATGTAAAATAAAATCATTTGAAATTCATTTGCCCATCCATTACAAATTTGTATGGCTGAAAATCGTTGTTTTTTATAGTCACATGATGGATAGGCAAATAAATTTCAAATAATTTGAGTTTACATATTTAGAATAATTTAAACGTGTAGATCAACGTGAACGGTTCGGATCGTTGATACGAAGGCGGGAAGGCTGAGTGCACACGAGTGCACACGGAGGCTTAGTGCACAACGGAACATCTCTCTCTCTCTCTCTCTATATATATATATATTATTTTCTTAAATGCAAAGTTTTTTCCTCTAGTAATTCTATGACATCGCTATTTTATCTTTTGGTCCGCTTCTAGATAGGCCTTATCTCAACAAATGCCTGGCTTTTATTCATTTCTTTTTAATTTATTTGTACTTTGCAATTTCTGAACTCTGAAAATTACAGAGGCCAGCGTATCATATGGCAAAACCATACACATGAAGATAAAATTTAATTTCTTGTAAGGATTTTCGTTTACTTTTTAGCTACATGCCAAGTTTTATTGTTTCATTAATGATCTATGATGCATAACTAATTGAATCTTATTCATCCTCACACCAATGCCTTGTCCATTGTTAGTTATTATTTTCGGATGTACCTGTTGAATTTGAAGGATAGAGAATTTGTTTGAATACTCGTAACTCTTTGTTGGAAAAGTATACACACAAGTTGTATTTATATTTTCTTTTCTTCTTATGGAATATCTTGTGATATAATCAAATTTCTGGTGCTGTCTTATATATTAGATATGTTATAGTCACTAGTCAGCACAAAGAGTTTGCACCTCCTTTCTTTCTTTCTTAACTTTTGAGGGTTGAGTTTCAAGGTTCCAAAGCTGTAATTTGCTGTATTGTATCTTACAAGCAAATTCATCCCCATATTTAGATGGAGATTTTACTGACTAAAGAGAGAAATGATGACCTCTAAAAGAGAGAAATTTGTGTTTTAAGGATAATATTCAGAAAAAAAACAAATACAAATGAATGGAAACATGAAATTTTCCATCTCTCATTTGATCATCTAACTATAAATCATAAAGAAAAATCCTGCATGTGCACTCTGAGTTGTTCATGTTCCCTTTGCTCTCATTCATATTCTGTCTGGTGCCATGTCCAGTAATGCTCGAACTCGCAAGTTTTCCAAATATCTTGGAAAATTTTGTGCTTGTTTATTGAAACTATTCCTACTTACTGGATTCATATTGTTTCTAATACACTTTCTGTATGCACAGAGTTATTTCAACTCTTCCCATTTGTATTTCAAATATTTCAGCAAAGCCCCTAGTGCCGAAGCATACCCACCTAGCACAAATATCAGCCACATTGTATTTGCAATACTGGGCTCTTCTAAAGCATGGAGAGACCGTGGACCCTACGTGGATCTATGGTGGCGCCCGAACCAAACTCGTGGCCTAGTTTGGCTTGACTGTGCTCCACTTGACTCCCCATGGCCTTCGACTTCACCTCCTTTCCGAGTTTCTGAAAACACTACTAGATTTGAAGAGTACAATAAGCACAAAATGCAATCTACTATCAGAATGGCAAGGGCCATCCTGGAGACCTTCAAACTGGGGTTCGAAGACGTGAGATGGTTCGTGAAGGCTGACGATGACACAGTCCTTTTCGTGGATAATTTGGTTGACGTCCTATCGAAATATGATCATAATGGATATTATTACATTGGTGGAAATTCAGAGTCTATCGCACAAAATTCTTTGCATACATTCAGTATGGCTTTTGGTGGAGCCGGTTTTGCAGTAAGCTACCCACTTGCAAAGGCATTGGCAAAGAATACAGATGGTTGTCTTAAGAGATACCCGAATTTATATGGAGAAGACCATGTCATACAGTCCTGCATGACGGAGCTTGGGGTCTCACTTACAAGAGAACCAGGGTTCCATCAGGTTTGTTCTTTTGCCTGTATATAGCTAGTTTTCAGCTTATTTCCGACTTTTTTTTTTATCATGGAGCTGTACTCATGGCACGTACTTGTCCCATACTTACAATCCATTGGATGCTTATCTGACATTTCTCGAAAACGTTCTTATATTTGTTATCTGTTACAAATTTTTGACACTTGGTAGACACTTATCACATAGTCATAACAATTACAGAATGAGCTTTCCATATTTATACTAGTAAACTCTTTTTAATTTTTGTAAAGTTTTAATTTTGGATGGACAGTACTAAAAGTTTTGCATGAAATATAGATCTCTTATGTTGATAAATAACCTACAATTATACTTTTAATTGAATTATTATGGGCCTGTCCCTGTGACATACAAGTTTCTTCTTTCCTCTATCTGCATACCCTGTATTTGTACTTCTAGAAACGAATATTCACCTAGTAGTTCATTGCTTGTTACAGATTGATCTACAAGGAGACGTGTCTGGATTCCTATCAGCACATCCACAATCTCCTTTGGTCTCTTTCCACCATCTTGGCTCTGTCAATCCCATTTTCCCCTCAATGTCCCGACGAAATGCACTGCATCATCTCATGAGAGCTGCGAGGATTGACTCTTCGCGCCTTTTACAGCAGACCATTTGTTACCATCCTGAAAATCGATGGTCGGCATCGATCTCCTGGGGCTATTCAGTCCACATCTACGAGAAATTGCATCCTCCAGGCTTTCTACAGATACCTCTTCAGACTTTCCGGGCATGGAATAATAGAGCTAAGCCACCTTTCATGTTCAACGTGAGACCCTTATCTCAGGACCCGTGCGCAATGCCGCACATTTTCTACTTTGAATCTGTGCAGGTTACGAGCTCAAATCGAGTTGTTACTAATTATCTCAGGAAAACTGAATGGAAATTACCCTCATGTGGTTATTATCCAATGGAATTCATTTCCAAGATTAAGGTTTCCACACCTCTTAAGAGGCTCCAATGGGTACGCTTACGCATACATATATTATTTGTATATGATTTTCTTTGTGAATAAATTTTTTTATATCGTAAAACAGTGGAAAGAAACCCCCGTGTTCATTAACAAGAGTTTAACGAAACCATACAACCAATCATTCAACCAAGCGAATTATGCTAATTATACCACTATGGTATGGTATGATGCTCATTCGAATCCCAAAAAAGACCCCAAAATACATGTATACCCATATATGACACCAAAATACAAGTATACACCCCCCAAAATACAGATACACACAAAACCAAAATAACAGTATAGCAACACTAATACATGTAGTAACCAGTAAGTGTCAGTGTCAATTTCATTCTGATAATTTTTTTTATATTAATCAAATTAGTTATCAGTACAATACAAAGAGAAATCTTGCAAAAGAAATATGAATCTGTTTTCTTTGCAACAAGAATTGGCCAGTATTTTTCAAGTATTATGGGGAGCAAATACCTCAAAAGAAATTATATTTACTCTGAATTAAATTTCAAGAACAGCTCGTCACTTGAACGGTAATGTCTCAATTTTAAATTAGAGATAAGCGAAGGAAGAAAGGGGATACTGGCTACAAACCACTCAATACTTGAATTTCTAGTTTCAGATAAACTCACTGTTACAAGAGAATTTATCACCTTTCCTAACTGAGCAAAATCTGAGGCTTATGAAATATAATATTCTCTACCAAATCAAAACTAAAAAAAATAAAAGTAGATAACCAAATATTTAAAAAGTCGTCTAATTGGCTACTTCATTTGAAAGCTTTATTGAAGGATAATGTGATTCTAACATCTCTCGCATCATCTGATATTATGGCCACCAAAGCTGATGAATTCTGACTAGACTCTTAAAAACAAACTTATTGTGTAGTTCTAAGTCTTAACTCTTTAAACATATTGTTCGGCAACATAATATTTTCTGTTGATCTTTACATTTTTTTATACTACAAAAATTTATTTTGAACTTTCATCATGTTTTCACTATTTTGATATAACTGATTTTCATCGTTGTTTTCCATTATCAGGTTGGAAAGAGAAGAGAATGTTGTGATATTAACCCTGTGGCAAGTATGGATGCAATAGAAATCACCGTCAGAGTTTGTGGGGATAGCGAAACTCTGAATAACTGGTCTCACCTTTCCTGATTACAATGGTTTTCATATTATTGATATGCATGTTCTGCTAGGTCTTTACCATATGACTATTACGTCTTTATATAATCTGAAAATGAAGACAGGATATAACAAGGTATTTGCTTCTAGATTGTCACATTTTGTAAATGGATAAAATAATTATTGATCAAGAGCACTTATTATTACATATTGTATTAGTTGTTATATTCCGGGTAGAGCCTGCACTTATATATCTTGTATATATACTAGGCATCTTATATCTTTAATCTCTAATCTCTAATATTATAATGGGAGAAGACCTTAGTGTCATTTGTCAATCTATCACTGCGTACAATGCACGTGCAAAACCATTATAAATGAGGTCTTAGGTTCAAATTCAAACTACTTCTAAATTTTTATTTTAAAAAAAGCTATATTTATTAAGACGATGCACGTATAAATCTCTGATCTCTAATATTATAATGGGAGAAGGCCTT
This sequence comes from Hemerocallis citrina, assembly GCA_017893485.1. Taxonomy (NCBI): domain Eukaryota; kingdom Viridiplantae; phylum Streptophyta; class Magnoliopsida; order Asparagales; family Asphodelaceae; genus Hemerocallis; species Hemerocallis citrina. The sequence continues at coordinate 185,563,029 of CM030358.1, read as the reverse complement.
AATGTCATTTGTAAATCTATCAACGCGTGCAATGCACATGCATGACTATTATAAAGAAGGTCTTGGGTTCAAACCCTAACTACGTCTGAATTTTTACTTTTAAAAATATATATTTATTAAGACGTGCATTGCACGTGTAAATTACTAGTCTCTACTATTTTAATGGGAGAGTTGGGGTTTGTAAAAAACAAACCCTTTGTAACTATACAAACACGTATAATACACGTCCAAACTATATCCAACAAATATAAATATGCACTGCACGTGTAGCCCAAATCAAAACATTCAAATATAAACTATTTTTTTTCTTATTTAATATATATGCATTTAATTTGACGACTTTACATTTTTTAGACGTGCATCGCATACACATTATACTAGTCTATTTAATGTGAATCAATAAGAAATAAATACATTTTCATGGTATTAGAGCCCTAGCCAGCCGCCGCCATCATCGACTACCACTTACGGCCTCGCCATAGGGCCACTCCGCCGCCACCGCATCATTGTCGTCGTCTCACCCAAAATTCAAACCCTAACCCTAGAAATCCAAACACAATCCCAACCCCTTTCCTCCTCGAAACTTAAAGAGGAAATTGGAATTTGTGATTTGGAGATGTTTTTTAAATTACCAAACCTGTCATTAGCCTCCTTGCCCTCTGATTGCTGTCGTCCCTGCGTGCTGGTAGCCCCAAGCCGCAGCACCACCGTCGCCACCACGTGTGACTGTTGCTGCTCTTCGTTGTTGTTTTTTTTTTTCTCCTCTGACTGTGCTTGGTATTGAGATTCGGGTCTTGAGATTTGGGTGTGGGATTTTATTGACGGAAAATGTGGCTTTTGAGATATTGTTGTGTTTTTATTAAGATTTGCTGTGATTTGTGATTGGTTGTGATCAACAAGATGAGTGAATAAAATAGTGATGACTCCTATATTAAATAAACAACTCTAGTTCGTACTCTTCCCATTTTTCATCAAAGTTGTTGAATGTAAAATTGAGTAGTAGTAATTGAAAACAATTACAAAAGATATTTACACTCAAATTGAAAGGTATTCGTCGCTCTCTAAACCTATTTGATGACCTACATAAGACTATGACTAAAGATTGTGAAGCTGATGATAGCTTCATCATGAGTGCTATATGAGAATCTTTGGTGCCCGAGATTCTTGATACTGTGATGCAGTGCTCTCCGGCGAGGTTTGAGATCATCTTCAATTGACCTATTCGGGTTTGACTAGTATGACACATGCCTACATTGTTCAGCATGCCTATTGTCGTTGTGAGATGGGTAGTTGGAGTATTGATGAGTAGTACGCCGTCTTCAAGAAGACATGTGATGAGTTGCAAGAGCTCTTTCCATTGAGCACTAATCTAAAAGAGATGCAAGTCCGCTAAGAACATATACATGTTCTCATCTTTCTCGGGGACTTCCCAAGTCTCATGGGGCTACCCAACCTTTGGTAACGAGAGGTCTTGCCTCCAAAAGCTTGTTAGAGGCCTACAAACTTGTTAAGGAGATATTTCTTCACATTCCCTTAGCTGTCACTAACGACACCACAGAATATAAATCTGCATTGGTTACTTGTCAGCCTCGTTTTAATCGAAGATGAGGGCGATATGGTCGTGGTGGTGGTCTTACAAGTGGCTCTAGTAGTTGTGGTGTTAGCAGCGACAGTTCAAAGAGTGACTCAGACACTTCACTTGCAAACATCGTATGCAACTATTGTAAGGAGTTTGGGCATACAAAGTGAAATTGCCCTAACAACAAACATTCTTAGAACACTCAACTATGGTACACTGCACATGTGGCCTCCAATTTTATCAATGTTCAGGTAGATGCAGGAGAGCTTCAAGTTCTCCATCAATATCATGATTCTCAGTGCCAGTCTTCTTCTTCTGCCACATTAGCCCTTGCTCCTACATCATGGGTTATTGATTTAAGTGCTTCTGATCATATGACAAGGAATTCAAGTCGTTTCATTCACATGTTCGTCTAACTGATGGTTCTACCTCGACAGAATTACAAAATCTTTGAATTGTTCAGTGACCTTCTATCCTAATCATTGTGTTTCAAGAGCTTTAGAGGAGAAGGATGATTGACACAAGATGTGAATCTGAGGGCCTCTATCATCTTGATGGTGTCCTTACCTCTTTTGCAGCTTGAGTGGTTCCACGCCTTTTGATTTGCACTCTTAGTTGGGGCATCAATCTTTACAGAGACTGAAGAAATTGAGACCCGAGTTATCTTCTCCTAATGAGCTACCTGTGAGTCATTTTTTTAAGCTCTTCTTATGTTACATTTCATGAGTCGTAACCTTATTTTTCTATCTCTTCTTCTGGTTTATCTCTGCTTTCATCCGATGAGAATGAACATAAATTCTAACCTACCATAGACCTGTGGCCTCTACTTCTCATGTTTCTGCAACACAATGCTCTACAACTATGCCTGAATGACATGCAATCCCTCAAGTGTATAAACGACATTCAGACACCACTCACTGATATCACGCCATTATACCCATTGTCCCATCACCTTAGGTCATTGAAACACTGATGTTAGAGCCTACACCATCTCTTTCATCTACTGAGCCCACACCTATCGTTCCCTCTACTTGTGATCCTTTTAATCTTGATCTTTCCATTGCCATGTGCAAAGGGAACCACTCCACCGTACATCCTTTATATAGTCATCTTTCATATGCTCACCTGTCGTCTACCCATTCTGCATTTCATCTTTACTTTGGACACTTACCATATTACCAAGTTATTATCAGAAGAACTATCACACCCTGATTTGACCTAGGCTATGCGAGAAGCGATGTTTGCTCTTGAGGAGAATGGTACTTGGGATCTAGTTCCCCTTCCATCCAGCAAACATTATGCTGGTTGTAAGTGGATATATACTATTAAGGTAAACCCAAATGGTTCTCTGCCTCACCTGAAAGCTCGACTAGTTGCTAAAGGTCATTCTTAGACCTATGACAGTGATTATGATGAGACATTCTCTTCCGGTGGTCGAAATGCCTTCTCTTCGTATCTTTGTTGCCTTAGAAGTCAGGTTCCATTGGCTGCTCCACTAGCTTGATGTCAAGAAGGCCTTTCCCAAAGGCGTTCTTGAGGACGAGGATTATATTGAGCAGCCCCCTAATTTTTCTAGCAAAGCTAAGCCTACAAGATGTTGACTCTTAGTTTGGTGTGCACAAAACGTGCTAACTTGTACTAATAAGTCTGAATTTAGTGTGTCAGATTTTCAGGATCAATCAACACCATGAAAAGATCCAAGAGAGATTCACAAATGTACAAATCAGGAAAGTAATAAAGGAAGATTGCATATACTAGCAAAAGAGGAAGTTATTCAAAAGGAGTTCTCAATTAACTTGTCTCGAAGCAATCTATCAAGACTAGATTTTTAGTAATATTTTCGTGAGATTATTATTGTATATGATTGATTAAAGAAGGATTAATTTATGGTAAGAAAACAAAGTGGATTCGAACTATACAGCCAAGACCGGTCAACCGTACATAATGTCGGTCGACCACATCACAGTCGACCGCAACTTTAGTTGCTTAAGACAGCGGTCGACCTTTTATCTCTTTAGCTATGCCAGAGAGCTGAACAGTTGGCCGCACGTTTTTGACGGTCGACCACAACTTGGGCTGTATACTATTTTGGAATGTATCGTTTCTATTTTTGATCGATATACTTCCTCTTCTACTTAAGAGAATGAATCCACTGTGTCTTCTTCACTAATTTACTTCTGAAAAAAATATTTTGAAATAATCCTTCGATAATCTATCCGAGTGTGAGCATGAAATTGTTTGTATTCTTCAGTCATGATCTCAAAATGATCTTGAGTTTCCTTTTTATTTCTTTTCCACTTTTGTGAGATTGACGGGACCTGGATTAGAAGTCATGTGTGTATAATAGGTCTCTCAGCCTGAATTCGAGAATCACTATACAAAGGGTTTTAAGTATAGTGGAACACTTGTGGCGAAGAATTGCTACAAGTAGGTGGTGTGGACGTAGATCTGGAAGTCGAACCACGTTATATCGCTGCGTCATCTGAGTTTGCATTTCTTGTCTCTCTTGCATTTACTTTACTCTATTTTACTTTATTTCTTTGATTTTTTTTAATTCTGCAAAATCACCCTATTCACCCCCTCCCCCCCCCCCCCCCCCCCTTTAAGGGTGACTCACAGTGGTATCAGAGCGAGGTGCTTATAAAAAGCTTAAAAGCTTAAGCGAAAGGTCCAATGGCCGAAATCCCTCCTCCCCAAAACTTGTACTCATCGGAGCCCTTCATCTCCAATGGGACATGTCTTACACAATTACCTTTATTTTATGGAAAATGCTATGACGTCTAGAAAGTTCGTATGTCTCATTTTTTACAGATGCTCGGAGAAGAGCTATGGAATGTATGTATCAACAAAACAGAAATCCCAGTTAGCGATGGAAAGAAGGCATTCACACCGGCAGAGCTAACCCTCAAGCCAGCAAATTCCAAAGCAATGACGGCTCTTTATGCAGGGTTGAACAATGAAGAGCTAATGCGATGCTGGCATAACTACAAAACAGCCTACGAGATCTGGAACAACATGCTGAAGCGGCATGAAGGAACCGCTTCCGAAGTAAAAGCTAAAGTGAATTTGTGCTTTTATAAATTTGATGTGTTCCGCATGTTGCCAGGTAAAAATGTTGACCAAATGCTCGCCCGTTTCGACATAATTGCCCACGATCTTAAGAGCTTGGGTAAGGGGCTTGATGATGACCGAAAGGTTGGAAAGTTCATAAGCTGTCTCACGCCAGAATGGGATGTTAAGGCTGCGGCAATGAGAGAAACACTTGAAGAGAAAAGATTTGATTACTATACATTTCAAGGAAAGCTAAAAATGTACGAGATGGAAATGATGGAGACAAAATGATACAGGCAAAGCATCAAGATCGAACCGAAGACTGAGGAGAGAACTATTGCACTAAAAGCAGAAAGGGCCCGACCTTCAAAAGCTGATTCAGAACATGAGGAGTCAGACGAGGACATTGCTCTATTAACAAAACAATTTTGTAAGTACCTCAAAAACAAAAAATATGGCAGGTATCAAGAAGAAAGGGAAAAGGAGAAAGGGAAAAGGATGCTACAAGTGCAAGAAGTCCGGACACATCCATACAAACTGTCCTAGTCAACAAGACAGGAATAGGGAATATTATCGCTCAAATCCAAGGCAGAAGAAGAAGGTGCTAAAGGCAACTTGGCTAGATTCGGATTCGAGTAAGGAAGAGCAAGACCACGGTGATGTCGGCTTCATGGCTCTTGGGAGTGGTAAGGTGCAATCACCCTCTCAAGAAGAGGTAATCGAACAACCAATTTGTGATAAACTTGTAGATATATGTAATGATTCGAAAGACTATGCCAAGAAACTAAGCCATGAACTTAAGCAATATAAACAGAATTCAAATGAAATACATGACGCCTGCATAACAAAAAATCACAAACTGAAAAATAAGAATGCCCTAATTTTTGAAAAACTTGAGTCATGCTAAAAAGATCATGATATTTTGCTAGAAGAAAATGAGATGTTGAAACAACAAATTTGTGAATCACTAGCAAAACATGATGATCACTTACAAGAGATTCAGGAGAAATCTGTCTATATTGCCAAGCTCACAAATGACTTAGACGAATGTAAAAGGAAATTTGATGAAGTAGTGGAAGGATGTAATGAAGCCCTTAATCAGATAGGATTCTTGATGCCACACTAGATACTCTTCGTTGGAACACAAAAGACAATGAGATAACTAGAAAAAAACTATGTAAAAAGGTAATTGAGCTCAAAAAAATTATTGAAAAGCATGAAGGGCCCAGTTACTTTATTACAAAGAATTCAAGATCCTATCATGATAATAGAGGGATTGGTTACGAAGAGCCAATACCTATTCAAAAACCTGCATGTCATACACACTCGTATAAAAATCAACATAATCACAAAACAAAAAATAAATCATACAAGTGTGCATGACCCAAGGCATAGTCGAATGACATGTAATTTTTTCTGTAGACGAGGGCATATTGCTTATAATTGTTTACTAAAAAGGAACACTAATCTTGTCTAGGTAAGAAAGAATGTTGATACAGGCTCAAAGCTCTCATGGACTCCTACAAACATACAGGAAAGGAGTACGAAGAATTCAATGTAGAACACTACAGTAACCTTGATAGAAAACGCACAAGTTTCATTTGGCATAGCAATAACCTGCATCTCTATCAAGAAAATAAGTGAAGGACATGGTTCTTCAAATACGTGCAGTAATAGGTAAAATGTAACCTCTGTTTTCCTAAATACGTATTTTCTGAATATTTATCGTATTTTGATTTATTATAAATTCAGTATTATTTTAAACTCGAATTGTGCCTTCTATTTAAAATCTTTTCAAACCGAAAGTTGTATTTTCTTCGAATAGTAGTATATTCTAACTTAATGATTATTTTCTAAGTGATCGGCTATTTGTATCTTATTTTATTACTATTTGGATTTTATTAAACTTGTTTATCTCAAATCTCATTTTAATATGTATATCAAAATTATTATTGTTGTTATTAATATTATTATCTTGATCGTTGATTTAAAAATCTATTTCTATTGATTTTTGTATTTGTAGCGATTTCAAATAATTTTCATATTGTAGTACAATATATATCTTGATATATAATCCTACATTTTATTAGTTATTTTATTTCCCTATTGTATTTTAAACCTAAATACCCATTTGACTAAATCCTATTCCTATTGGTTTTTATAATCTCCAAACCCATTATCTTGTTGGGTCTTTTAATTAAACCCTACCCTATTCTTATTGGATCCATTACCCAATAACCCTAACAACCCAATACCCTATTATATAAATACCCTACTAATAACCTGACCCTAACCTAATAACCCTACCTACTGTGTAAACCCCCAGCCGCCCCCTTCAACTTCATCCCCGACCTCTCTCTTCAACCTCTTCACCCATGTCCTCTTCACCTCCCATCTCCCTCCCATCCTCTCTTTCCCTCTACCTTGGCACCCTGCACCGCCCCTCACCACGACCACACCTCCCGCAACCGTCTCCTGCACTTCACCCCTCTCGCTCGCCTCCTCGAACCCACCCCCGCTCTCCCTACTCCCGTTCACACTGCCCTCCACCTCGACGATCGACTACAGCATCCAACAGCAAACGACGGCAGCCCCGCCCCTCCTTAGTCGCGTCGCCAGCCAACCAGTGCAACCCCGCTGCGAAGCAACCAGCTCCTCTGGTGCTGTTCAGCAGCCGTATCGTCCCCTGTCGCGTCGCCTCGCGATGCAGCCTATCACGATGCCTAACGAAGCGACCCTATCTCGACCGTCCCCTTGGTCGACCGTAGCCACCTACGGCAGCACCTCTACCGACAGCCACGACTCCTCCCTGACTCCCTTCCCCTCTGCTCCTTGCCAGCCAGAACAGCAGCAACCGCGACTTCGTCAACCTCTGCCGCGCCGTCAGTCCTGCCATCGTGCTGCCTGTTGCCGCTCGCGTCGTCGGTTGAAGTCCCTCTCTCTGTCACTGTGAAGAAGAAGAAGGGATGAAGAAGGATTGATTGGTTGAATCTCGGTCGTCCGATCTCCTTTGTGATTCGGATCTGATCAGATCAGATCTTGGCCGCCCTATCTCCCGATTCGATCGGATCAGCATCATCATCATCATGGAGTTTTGGTCTATTGAATTCTAGCCGTTGATTTGATCATCAAGATCATCACCATCCGATCGCATCTCAGCCGTCCGATCGTCGTTCATCACAATCACGATCATCGTCTTCTTAATCCGTTGATCTCGGCCGTTGATCGCATCACCATCATCATGATCATCAAGATCTTAATCTAGATCGTCAGATCTCTTTTGATCATCGCGATCGTGATTATCATCTTGATCTTGATCTTCGATCTCAGCCGTTCGATCGATCGATCACACTTGATCTCGGCCCTTGATCGTCTCGATCGTCTCGTTCGTCTTCTACTTGGTGAGTAAAACATTTAATCCACTTTTTGTTCTCATTCATCAATTGTCAATCATGGTATATTTACTCTTTTGGTACTCTTCTAATTCTTATATGTTTTATTTTTGATCTCGGCCGTTGGATATGCTTGATCTTCAACTTGGTCATCATCTTGATCATTATCGAGATCCGTGCCGATCGTGCTCGTCGCCTGGGATCCATTCCTTCGTCGGATTCGTCGACTACTCCCCTAAGGCAAGTATTCTTCATGTACAAATTTTTGTTCTAGTACAAGTGTTTAATTGAAAATACTGCAAATAGGTCATAGTTGTGACTCCTTCTTGTCTCATCATTTGTTGATCTTGAATTATTCATCATCGATCCCATGATCTCAAGAGTCACAACCCTTCATTAATATATTATACAAACTACTTGAACTCATTTTATCTCCTAGTCACTTGAACACATGAAACTAAGAAATCCTAGACTTGTAGGTGTGTGTTGTATCATGTATGTGATGATCTTGCACTCCTTTGAGTTGAGAAATATATGTTACTTGCTGATTTGATGCCCACTACATCCGTATTTGTATCACACACTAATCTAGACTCATAATAGTCATTATCATGCAACTTGTATATAAAAGAAACCTACACTTGCTGATGTTCTTATCTTTACTTGCTGTTTCGACCCCTATAAAACCAAAATCTGGACTTGATCCCTGAACATGAAATGTAGCCCTAAATATCTAGTTATCAAAAGCATCCAGAATTTTCGAATTTCGAGTTACGGACTAGGAGATATTGCAGTTTTACTGCTGCTATGCCAGTAGTCACAGATTCACAAAAAACTGCTGCACCTCTTTAGTTTGAAATTATTTTACCTTTGCTACCAGTAAGTAATTGACCTGAAATTTTGTATGTTGTTACTGAACACCCTAGAGAACATTCTCTAATTTTCTTAGAATTAATTAATGATGTTTCAACCCTGTTTCATATATGTAAACTCAGTTTTACAAATTCTGGCTAAACACAAATACTGTATAGTTTGCTATTTTGACATAGGCCATTTCAACTTTTATGTACCTTAATTACATGTGTTGGAACCGGACAGGAGTCTAGTTTCTAGACCTTTTGACGGATCCACATTTTCTATCTCGTAGCAACGGAAATCGCAGTTTTGGTGCATCAGCGTCATGTTGTCCAGATTTTAGATTTTCGTTGTTCTTGATATTTTGATTTGTTTAGACCCTTCAACATGTATCCTACCTAACCTAGACTTGTTCCATGTTCTTGATTATGGTTTCTTGACATGTTTCGCACACTTTGATGCTTGCTTAATGATGATAATAAACAATAAGCCGGGGTTTAAGGGAAAGACCATAGTAATGGACAAAATAGGTAAGTGTACTCGGAAGGGGGCCCGTATTTCCCAGTACTCGGTTCATGAACCTGTTGCACCTTGATGTATTCATGAAGCCATTACTTGGCTCATGAACCTGTTGTATTCATGAACCTACTGTGTGGTTTTTTAACCTGTTAGTATTCACGAACTTGGTTCGTGAACCTGTTATTTTATTTTCGTATTCATGAACCGTGCTTGCTTTATACTTGATGCCTGAGTACACTGCCTTTTAAAATGCACCACTAGGTCTAAACGTAACTGATTGTATGTAGCAAACATGTAGTAAAAGTATGAATGCATGAAGTGCTACCTAGATAGTAATAACTGCAAGACTTGACACATGATAAATGAACATGATACATGCTTACTTGATACTTGATGACATGATACATTAGACGTGATACTTGAACATAATACTTGACACTTGCTACTTGATACTTGTACTTGACAACTTGACACTTGAACGTGATACTTATTACTTGATGTTTGACACTATTAAACGTTCACTATCCACATGTTCTTCTACAAGTATTTGTTACCCAATCTTGTCACTCAAGTTGTCTTTCTTGTTAGCTAATTTCTCGAATTCTCACTAATTGTTGCATTCCTATTACATTCTTGATTCTAAATCTTGTTCCATATTGCTTGTACTTGTTTTTACTATTTGCGGCTCTAATTTGCACTAAGGGTATTTCTCTTATTTTCTCTATTTTCTCCTTTTTATATTATAAACAGACTTTGGAGACGTGTTACCTATTGGAATTGGTGAGCAGAGATTCTAGGCTTCAATTGGAGAAAGGACATGCTTAAATTATTTGTTTTCCTTGTGTTATTTATTTTCTCGCTACTTAAAACTTGTAACGGGCTTATGTTCCCGAGTTTTATCATTTGATCCAGACTTGAAAACTATTTGGGATATTATTATTTGTTTTAATTATTTTTTTGTTGCTTAATAAATTATTCATGCATGCGTGGTCGTGTATACTTGTTATATTCTTGTTGTGATGCTGAGTCGATCCTACAGCTTATGGATGATGATAAAATCATTCGCTGGGTTTCGTCACGTGCTCGTATTCTGTATTTTTGGGAAGCAGGGCGTGACATAAAATCTAAAAATTATTTAAATTTACAATAAATATAGACTTACAAATAGTGATTGCAAAAATTGTATAACCGGTCGATCGACCGGTCGATTGTATCTAATAAATATTAGCTTATTTTGAGAAATGACCGGCACGGTCGACCATCCACCCCTCTGACCTTGCTCACCATGTTAAAATTCTACTTAAAGTAAGGTGCTGTCGACCGTATAATAAACCGGTCGACCGACACAGTCGGCTGAGTATGTTTTTACCCCTCTACTATAAATAATTTTTCACCCCCAACCTCTTATTTCACCCAAAAACCCTAGCCTCCTCTCTCAAACCCATCAGTAAAATTTTCTCACCTCTCAAAATCTTCCACCCCTCTTTTGCAAATGGCTTCCTCATCTCAAAGACCAAAGGGCAAGAAGGTAGTATCAAAATTCGTCACTAGAGAGGGTATCATATTTCGAAACTCTCTATGTGCTAACCATTATTTCTCTTCTCTTGCACGTGCTCCTATTGTGGCCAGTAGGGCAATTAACCTATCATCTATAGGGGGCCAATTTTCTATTATGGTCAGGATCCTTAGGGATTTCAGTTGGAAAAATTATCTTAGCACTCCCAGTACCCATTCCGAATCAATAACCCAACAATTCTACGCCAATCTTGACGGCCTTCACGATGGCAATCTTACTCTTTCTTCTCTCTTACTTGGTAGAAGAGTTAAAATTACCCCCGAGTATCTTTGTGCACGATACGAGTTTCCTGAAGGGAAATTCGATGCATATCACCTCGATTTTAAAACCCTTGAGTATAAGTCGGGTCACAATCAAAATACTGTTAAAACCATAATTGTGCAACCCGTTTTTGTTCATCTTCCTCATCCCGCTCCCACAAATTTTACCGACACTGCCCGAGTTCTTAACAAAATTGTCAATGCTAATATCTGGCCGAAGAAAAATGACAAATATGAAATTAGGGTTGACCAATCTTTCATCATTTTTCTCATTCTGGGGGAATATAAGTTTGACCTTGCTACATTCATCATTCGTACGATGAATGATGCTACCTCTTCAAACCGTGGTAGTATCCCTTTTAGCTCACTTATCTAGAACCTCGCCATTGACTCCCATGCTGAGGTCGGGAAGTATTTGCTTAGCAAAAGTCCTATGCCCATTCTCCCTCAACAAATGGGTATTGATGTTCCCTTTGGTCCACGGGCTCGACACCGTTAAGCCCAACAGCAGGCGAGGCAAGAGGAACAAGAACAACACGAGCCATAAGCACCACAAGTCCCTCCCTTACAGGCTTCCTCCTCCTCATCCTCATTTGTGACATATGAGCAATTCACCGCTCTTCAAATGCAAGTGTACAACTACTACAAAAACACTCTCGATTACTTGCAAAACAAAGAGGATTGGGAAGTGCTCCCACCTTCTAATGTAGCAGAAGAGGATGAGGAAGAAGGAGAAGAAGAAGATGAAGAAGATGAAGATGATGAATAATTTGTAATTTGTTAATGAAATATCCTTATGTATGCTATTTTGAAATCCTTGTAAGGTACTTAATTTAGCTCTTATCTTGAAATGCACTAAATTAAGCTCATGTCTTGCAATGATCTTAATTTATGCTCTTAGCTTCATGCATGTTAGCAAACAGAATTGACACAATCAAAATCTCTTATGTAAATCTGTCTGTATCAGTTTTGCGGTCAACTAGGCAGTCGACCGGTATATTCTCTGGGTTCTTTACAAAATTGCTCAAACTCTAGTCACGTATGGGTATCAGTGTTGTGTCTGTGTGTTTCAGTTTTGCAGTCGACCGGTCGGACCGAATTTTGAATTTTGTGTTGTGGTCGACCGGCTCCTCCTCTGGTCCTATTTTTCAAACTTTCTCAGGTTTCTAAGTTCTTTATTCATTGCTGGTGTGCATCTAAAATTTTTCTAATTTGCTTTTATGCTTATAAATCCAACTCCAACTCTCAAATTCTTATAAATTATCTTGTGCAAATCGAAATCTACTACCTTAGGAGCATTTTTATATATCACAAGTTGCGGTCGACCGGTACGCTCTTTGGATAATTTTTGCAAAATTGTGTTTTGTGGTCAACCGTAAGGTTGACCGGCTCTCTCTCTAGTCTTGTTTTTTACAACTTTATAAAATCAATGATTCCTCTCTCAATTTCTTGATTTCTTTTTTGCTTTCATGTGTATTGGGGAGAATCTCAAATTAATGATATTATGTAGAGCCCTCACTGTACATCAAAGAGTCTTGTTATCAACGGTATCATGTAAGAAGATTCTGTTCCATATTTCTCTAAATTTGTAATATTCTCGAATGTGTCTCTTTATTATTTTAATTGATGATTGGTTTTACGAACTTTTCAAGGATTATTTTACTTCTGTCTCCTTTGTCTATCCCCTCTTGGTATGTTCCAAAAAGGGGCAGAATGTTTTTAGAATGTTTTCAAATGATTTCAAATGATTTTCATTCCTTTCTTAAAATTGTTCATTAAGTTCTATATTACAGGTGATATTATATTAAGGGGGAGTATTTGCTCTCTTAAAAGCTATTTCTATATGAAAATCTGTTTTACAGGATATACTAAATTCAGGGGGAGTATTTACATCCTTTGTTTTAATTTTCAAACATTCGTGCATGTTTTGTTCACACCAAAAGTGGGAGATTGTTGACTCTTAGTTTGGTGTGCACAAAACGTCTAACTTGTACTAATAAGTTTGAATTTAGTGTGTTAGATTTTCAGGATCAATCAACACCAAGAAAAGATCTAAGAGAGATTCACAAATATACAAATCAGGAAAGTAATAAAGGAAGATTGCATATACGAGCAAAAGAGGAAGTTATTCAAAAGGAGTTCTCAATTAACTGGTCTCCAAGCAATCTATCAAGACTGAATTTTTAATAATATTTTTGTGAGATTATTATTGTATATGATTGATTAAACAATGATTAATTTATGGTAAGAAAACAAAGTGGATTCGAACTATACAGTCAAGACCGGTCGACCGTACATAATGTCAGTCGACCGCATCACAGTCGACCACAACTTTAGTTGCTTAAGACAGCGGTCGACCTTTCATCTCTCTAGCTACGCCAGAGACCTGAACGGTCGGCCACACGTTTTTAACGGTTGACCGCAACTTGGGCTGTATACTGTTTTGGAATGTATCGTTTCTATTTTTGATCGATATACTTCCTCTTCTACTTAAGAGAACGAATCCACTGTGTCTTCTTCACTATTTTACTTCTGAGTAAAATATTTTGAAATAATCCTTCGATAATCAATCCTAGTATGAGCGTGAAATTGTTTGTATTCTTCAGTCATGATCTCAAAACGATCTCGAAATCATTTGAAATCATTTGAAAGTATAGTGGAACGCTTGTGGTGGAGAATTGCTTCAAGTAGGTGGTGTGCACGTAGACCTGGGGGTCAAAACATATTATATCGCTGCGTCATTTGAGTTTGTGTTTCTTGTCTCTCTTGCATTTACTTTACTCTACTTTACTTTATTTCTTTAATTTTTTTTAATTCTGCAAGATCACCCTATTCACCCCCCCTCCCCCACCCCCCCCTTTAAGGGTGACTCACACAAGAGTCTATCGCTTGAATTTTTTTTGTATGGACTCAAACAGTCTCCTCGTGGTTTGGTCATTTCACTGACGTTGTCACGCGTTTTGGTTTAAGGAAGAGTGATAGCGATCACTTTGTATTCTATCAACATCAGGGGCAGAGGATCCTTTCAGTTGTATTTGTTGATGACATTGTGATTACAAGAGAAGATCTGAATGACATACAAGATTTGAAGTTGTATATTCAACAAAAGTTTCAGACTAAGGATCTCGGACAATTGAAGAATTTCTTAGGGATCGAGGTAGCTCGATCTAAGGATGGAAATTCTTATCACAAAGAAAGTATGTGTTGGACATACTTACCGAAAGCGGTATGCTGGGATACAGACAATCACACATTCTTATGAACCCAACTTCCAAATTGTTGCCAGATCAGGGAGTCCTGTTGGAGGATCCATAGATATAAAGGAGGCGTGTGGAAAAATTGAATTATCTCACAGTCACTCATCCAAATATTGCATATTCAGTCAGCATAGTAAGTCAGTTTATGGCTTCTCCCCATACAAATCATTGGAATGTTGTTATTAGAATTCTTTAGTATTTGAAGAGCTAGCTCTCTAGGGAAAGGATTGATATATACTGCTGGTGGACATTATCGAATTGCTGAAATTTCATATGCTGGCTAGACTGGCTACCCATTGACTAGGAGATCCGACACTGGGTGTTATGTATATGTTGGACGAAACTTGGTTTCATGGAAGAGAAAGAAACAGAATGTGGTCTCTCGTTCGAGTGTAGAATCTGAGTATCGTGATATGACTGATATCACGTGTGAGATAACTTTGATCCAACATTTACTTAATGAGCTAGGGGTTGTTCAACATGAATTGATGCATCTGTATTGTGAAAGCCAGTTCGTCATACATATAGCCACCAATGCTGAGCTTCATGAACGAACCAAACATATTGAATTTGGCTGTCATGTGGTTCACAATAAAATTAGTGGCACTCAATATGAGCCTCCGCAAATAGCGGCTAGACATATTGCCACTGATCACCAGCTAGACGACGCTCTCACAGAGCCCTTTGCTAGAGTCAGAATACAATTCATCAATGACAAGTTGGGCATGTATGATATGTATGCTCAAACTTGAGGAGTATTATATATTATATTAGTTGTTATATTCTGGGTAGAGACTGTGCTATGTATCTTGTATATATACTAGATTTACTCGTGGGCACATGCCTACGGCATGTCTTCAGAACGATATAGCATATGAAAAGCCTTGTAAACAATAAATCAACAATTATGTAGCTCAAGTTTAAATAGTATGACAATAATCAGTTGTAAATAAAAGTCATGTTTCCATAAGTGTGTGTGTGTGTGTATATATATATATATATATATAAAGAAAGAGAGTGAGAGAGAGAGAAAGAGAGAGAGATAAATAAATAAATAAAAGAGTTATTGGGGGGGGGGGGGGGGGGATTTGAATTTGAGTTTTGGGGAGAAACTTTTGGTAGGAAAATGTGTTTTGTGAGGTTAGATCTGAGCCTTTGATTTTGGGGGGATTGATTGAGAGCCACTTGATAGCTTTCTTTGTGTTTTATTATATAGATTACGCATCTTATCCAGTTAATTTGAGTCAATAAGAAATAAATACCCTTTCACTTACAATGGAGCAAAAACCATCATATATATAGGCAAAGCCTATGTACAACTCACACATGCACACCCACATATACGCTCATACATACACCTGATATTTAACTCAGTTAACACCCCCCATCAAATTTCAAGGTGGACTAACCAACATGAGTTTTGAGACAGATGAGCTAAAATAGATGAGCTAAGACTATCGACCGTCTTAGATTTTGTAAACTAGTTGGCGATATCCGATCAATAGTACAGTTGTTTGGAAGAGGGGGAAAAGCAGGTTGGAGAAGGGGTTACAATTCACTCCCAGGAATCAGATTTGAAGAGGAATTCAATACATGTATCCCTTATGAATCAAATATGAAAAGAGTATTGATGCATACCCTTTATGAGTCTTAATGCATACCCTTCACGAATCACATCTGAAGAGGGTTTTGCGCATACTCCTTATGAATATAGTCTCAATGCATACTCCTCACGAATCAAACTTGAACAGAGTCTTTATGCATACCCATTGTGAAGATGGTCTCGTTGCATACCTATATCAAAACATAAATCCTTTGTTTTCCCTAAAAATAAAAGGGTTTTTCGATATTAGTCTATTTTGAAACATGTATTTTTAAATTAGTCCTTATTTTCATTTTATTTGCTACTATGTTCCTTCGTTGAGCTAATAATTATGATATTAGTCCATGTGGTAGATTAACCATGGATTTGTTCTCAAATCGCCGTCATACTTAATATAAATATTTTTTCCTTTTCGTAATACCCTGTTTTATTCTCACTGTTTTATCACCAACGGCTAGTTTACACTAAACACCTATTAAAATAAATTTCCCTCCTAAATATTTTGCTAACTCCGCTACTTTTCTTCCTTCAAAATACCAAAAACTCTACTGTTTTAGTCCAACAAACGCAATATATGAGGATATTTGAGTATTTTGTCACACCTAGTTATCCTATTAATTATGATTAAGATAGATTTGGACTTAAATGGGGGGCTTATTTAGTTTGATGAGGCTTAATTAAGAGACCTAATAGCAAATAATGTGAAAAATAGACTAATTTAAAAATATGTGTTTCAAAAAAGACTAATATCTAAACCCCCCCCCCCCCCCCCCCCCAAAAAAAAAAAAATAAATAAATAAAAAACATTCATTTAAAATCCTTGAGGGTAGTTTTCTTTTAGGTTGTGATGAGATAACCCAGCAAAGAAGCTGGGAATATAGCCAGGCAAAATTGCCATAGAACCTTAGAGCATCTTCGGTCGTTGAAAATTAAAATTTGGGTATTTGACAAATAGAAATAGAAAATTTGGAGAATAGTTGTAGTTGTTTAAACCCAAAAAATGGGTTTTGATTTTTAAGAAGAGACGGATGGGAGATGAATATTCGTCCCGTTTAAATTTTATTTTTTAAAAAAATAAAAAAGTATCGGACGAGATAACATTTTCCGTCAGATATCTTTTTTGATTAAGAACTTTAATTTAATCTTAATTAAAGCTAATTTAAATCCTAATATGGACCACAATAAGTTTTATAGGCCTAATTCTATAGATTTTTTTCTTTGCAATTGAGAAAAAATCCATCGGATGGAACATCAATTCCGGTCAGATATTTTTTTTCTTTTTTTAATGAAAATAATTTCGGATGGGAAATCATATCCTGTCTTATAGATTACATAAATAAAAAATTTTTAGACGAAAGATCATTTAACGTCCGACAGATTTTTGGGGAGGAAATTTAGAATGGACGAAACATGATATCTCGAATGCTAAAATTTTCAAATTGCTATATCTCCTCCCAAATATAGATGACTATTGTTCCTTCAAACCCCAAAAATGATAATTTTGCCAACGACGGCAGAAGGAGTTTTGCCAAATTTTGCAAAATTTGGAAAAATGGCCAATGACTGCAAATGCTCTTATTACTCCCTTTGTCCCATAATAAAAGTCATTCTAGGTTTTACACTTATATTAAGAAATAACATTTTTTGTAACTGAAGCTTTTAAATGAGCTAGCTATTATAAAATGTCAAACCTGCCTTCTTCTTAAATGAGAGGGTGAAAAATTAAATAGCTATGCAAGGTCAAAATTAGAAATTGCATAGAAAAAATATTAATGCACCTTAAAAAAAACTAAGATATCTTCCTAGAATATCTATAACGACATATATTGTGAGACAAAAATAATATTATAGTATGACTTATTTCTAATCTTTAATCTCAAATCTCTCTATATATATATTGGGAGAGTTGGAGTTGTAATTTGTCAACATACAAACCCGTGCATTGTATGTGCAACTCCAACTCTTCCATTAATTACAATAAAAATAAACAAACAAACAAAATTTCATCTATTTAAACGCGCAACGCATGTGCAAAATAAAATTTCAATATTTTTTAAACACCAAACAAACAAATATGTTACACGTACAACTTCAATTCTACTTATAAACACGTATACTGCACGGCCAACTTCAAAACTATTTATTAACACATACATCGGAAGAGAAAATTCTCAAACTCTTACAAAAACATGCATCGCACGTGAAAAATACTAGTATTATAATAAGAGAAGAGGAGTTGTCATTTGTAAATCTATCAACGCGTGTAACGCACATATATAACTATTATAAAGGAGATCTTAGGTTCAAGCCCAGATGTAGTATGAATTATATTTTTTAAAAACTATATTAATTAAAACGTGCATCGCACATGTAAATTACTAGTATTATGTGATAGAGGGTCCGAGTCACTGAGGGAGTAATTAATAATACTAGAAACTGCACGTGCGATGCACGCTTTAATTAATATTTTTTATATAGTAAAATAATAAGATCTTCCTTTACTCATTAGATATTTTTTTATAAATTACTCATAGTGTTACAAACTTTTATTTTATATGAGTGACATTTTTGTAAATAATTATGTCGTAAATAAATTTGAACTTTGAGGGTATTATGGTAACTAACACCAGTTGAGTAAATGAGTGGTTAATATAACTTTGGCTTAAAAATGAATGGTTGAGATTAGATGGTTGAATGGTTGTCTACAAATGACAACCCCAACTCTAGCTCATTATAATATTAGAGATTATAATTTAATATTTCTAGGTGATTAATGAAAAAGTTAAATGTTGCTACGTATGCTGAAGAACTGACGAAGCCTTATTCATTCCCACACTTCAGAAAATTAAATGTGAGCCCAAAAGATAGTTACATAATAGGTTTTACTGTACTACATCAATCTCTACTATTGTAACTACAATTCAAATATTCAGTTCATCTACAAATCTAACTATTATCACTAGTAGTTTACACGTGTGATGCACGTTTTAATAAATATAGTTTTTTAAAATAAAATTTTAGACGTAGTCTTGATTTGAACATAGAACATCCTTTATAATAGTTATGCACGTACTTGATTTGAACCTAGGACCTCCTTTATAATAGTTATGCACGTGCATTGCACGGATTGGTAGAATGACAAAATATTTACAAATGACACTAAGGCCTTCTCCCATTATAATATTAGAAGATATCTAAGTTTCAAGTTCTCCCTTTTTATATAAAAAAATTCCAATGCCAGATTCTTGCTTACCAAGTCCATTTATAATTTTACCACTTTGTTTAAGAATTCCAATATATGACTTCTAAATTTACTTGTACTCTAACATGTAATGCATATGATTGTCTAAAAAAATATTGAAATTAATCATAATTGTTAAAATAAATGACATTCTCAACGACTAACATCTATATAATAAAACACAAGACAAAGCTATCAAGTGGTTCCCATTCAACTGAAACAAAATCAATGGTTCAGATTCACTATCCCAAAACATATTTTTCCTCCAAAAAGTTTTTCCTCCAAAATCAAAATTTCCCCCCAAAAACTAAAACCTTCATTACTTTATTACTATCTCTTTCTTCTCTATTCACTTTTTCATATTTCTCCTTGTCTCTCTCATTCTTTCGTTATTTACTTAGAAATTTAGATTTTCAGATTTCAGGTTTGTAAATTTTCAGAATTTTTATGTTTTAATTTATTGCTCGTGTTACATTGAAAATAGCAAATGTCAACAATTAAATTTCATCATTTTCCACCGTCAAAGTTTTAAGAACTTGGATTTTACACCCCCATTTATAATTATTTTTTAACATATGCTAATGGAATTCCTTCAAAAAAAACATATACTAATGGAAACATGGATTTTTTTACAACTAATAATTGTCATATTATTCAAACTTGAGCTACATAATTGTTGTTTTACTGTTTACAAAGCTTTTCGTGTGCTGTATCGTTCCGAAGACATGTCGTAGGCACGTGCCTACGGGTAAATCTAGTTAATTAATAAGATACAACATGTGAATCGCACATGCTAATACTTCACTAATAGTATAACATTACAACAACAGTGACTCTTAACTTTATTATCTGTTTCGTTAATATCTTTTTAGTTAATATCTTTTTAATGAAGCGATGACTCAGTCATCTTTTTAATAAAAAAAAAAACAGTGACTCTTAACAGTCAGCTTGCTATCTATAAGATTATATAATGCAACATCAGTTCTAAAAGTACGGGTGATTTAAAACTAAGTGAATACAAACACGATTTGAATAGTAGATGCACAATAACATGGATGATTTAAATTCTTAAATCCTCTTTTACCAGATCGATCCTTCATATTTCTCCTTTCACTCTCATTACTCATCTCATTCGAGAGCGTGACTGAGTTTAATTACCTTCCTCTTGAAGATGGTTGGTAGAATGATTAATTGGCTTCATATATATATCGAGTGAATTTCTTTGACTGTGTCGAAAATGTGAAATCATAATTATGTATAATGATAAACTAGTCGAGCTCATCAACAAAGGATACATTCTAGTGTTTCTTCTAAATGTAAACAGAGAAACAGTTATTATTTCCTTTCATATTTCCTTCATAAATATGTATATATATTCTCGCCTGCAAAAAGGTTTTACAGGAAAAATTCTTTGCCGTTTGTATTGCTACATCTCGAATTGTAGAATTGTGTTTTCTTAGCTCAAATATAGTGATAGTTGGAGCCACATGAGTAGTTGCAGATAAATATTTAGTCAAACCAGTTAAGGTCCATAAAAGCAGTTGATAATTGAGGAAAAGGGCTCGCTTCCCATTCATCCAACATATTACCCTACCCAAAAAAAAAAAAAAAAGAGAAACCTAATATACATTCCTGAGCTAAAATCGTTGAGAAGCCCCTCCGCGTTCCATGCATGAATGTGAAGTTAAACGGAAACAAGCACACGTTAAAATCTAAATATCTTTTTCAAAGACAACATCCTCCGACATAAACTGACACTCTAGAAATCAATTTTCCGATATTTGTAACTTCACAAACCAAGCAAATTATTAAGCAAAATTGCAACTGTCTTATTTGTGCAAGTGTGATTGGAATTCATTGAGACTACATATCAGATTCATACATATATATACTTGATTTCGAGCAAGAAAATGGATCACATGAATATAGCCACACATATTTATGATCGCCATATGTCGTATGTTCAGTCATATACTTAGTTTGGAGAGAGTTCAATCCAAATTTTGTTGTCTAGTATATTAGAGAGAGATGTATTAATTTAACAAAATAAGTACAATTATATTAAGGCAACTGAGCATGCAGAACATACATGGCTTGCAATACTGTACGAGTGATCAATATAATGAGAAAGGGCTATTTTTTCTTCAGTTTACAACACCGTGTTGTAGGGTTCCAGTTCTAATTAATCAAAATTATATCTTGAAATATAAGAAAATGATAAGTAACAGTAATAATTCCATCTGTATATCTTTATAAGTGATCATTGATTCAAATTAAAAGCAATATCTATAATCTATTAAGAAAATCACAATATCTTTGTGACCTTCTAATGAACTATGAAGTATTTAGAGCTCGTAGACCATCATGTCATGACAACAGGCGTGCCATTCTGTAGTATATATATACAAAACTATGAAAATGGATGTCATGAATGATCTTTAGTTAGCTAATTCCCTCATTCATGATGAAAAGATTCATCTGGAAAAATTAGATAACATATATATGCACTTGAGTAGTGTCTTGAAGTGGAAATCTAATCAAGAAAATTAAGAAGAAAAAAAAAGAAAGAAGAAAAGTAAGAATCTGTTTACAAAAACAATCAAGAAGTTGGTAGCCACGAAGAAAGTTAACTAACCTGTAAATTGCACACAATTAAGCCTGATATGGCAAAAAATAGGATTAAATCGGGACCGTTCAAATCGGGCACGAATCTTAAAGCTCTCAGGGGTAAAACGGTAATTTCACGTACAAACGGGTCTGAAATGGAAACTGGGTCTTTCTTCAAAGCCCAATAACCCGTAAACAGATCTATCCTACTAGGTATGGGTAGAAACCCGTTACAAACCAACCCAGATGGATAAAGAGTAATTCAAATTCATGGTTATCTCTATGAAACGATTTAAACTCTAGATCTTATCCAAAAACACTGAGAAGTAGAGATAAATCCTTATCTCGAAACGGATCTCTAAGACGACTATAAATATCCCTCTACCCCCACCATAAAAAGGTTATCAATCTTTTTCCACATAAAGCTCTTTCATAATCTTCCTGATTACTGACTAGAGCGCCGGAAGGTTCGTCACCGGGATCCATCCCGGTGTTTCGAACTTTTTTGCAGGTCAACGACAGTGGCAAGAAACTAGCCGGTGAAAGTCAACAAGTTTGCTTTATTCGTTTCTCCAAGAATCCACAAATTCATTTGTTTACTCTCATACCAAAATCAGCAGCAACAGATTGGCACCGTCTTTGGAAAATGAAAAAGCAATCCGACCTTACTTCATCAGCAAAAATAATTTCAAACCACGCATCCGAAAGAGAAAGGATGGCAGCGGCCTCCAGCCGAAGAGCCACTCCTCTTCCTCCTCCTCCTCTAGTCCAAGATGTCCTTCCTCAACAGCCTCCTCCTCAACAGGCCCCTCCAGGGTCTCAGGGGGCTGCCCAGGGGGCTCTCGTCGGAGTCGTCCAAAGCAACATCCTCTTCCTGACCATGTCTCGGTCCACAATCCTTCAGTTGACTCTATGGCTTCTCAAAGCCCTCCCGAGCAGGATCTCCGTCAAGTGATTGTTAACCGCCAACAGGGGGTTGACCTCCGAACTCACCTGAATGGATGGCGAGCCCTTGAGGGAGTCCATCAACCTGAGCACCTAGGGGTCTCGAGAGTCTGGACCCCCCGCATACCGAGGGGGTGGAGAGAGTCCCTTCCACATCGTCGGCAGAGAAGTCATACTCCAATAAGCCGAGCCACACCTAGGGACCGCCAAGCTAGAGGGGCACCAGTCACAAGGGTGGAGTTCCAGGATTTTCAAGAAGCCATTCTGCGGGCCCTCAATGTCGCTCCCAACCACGAGCAACGGGCACCTAGTCATCAACCTGCCCCAAACCATCATCACCGCACTCCCAGTCCCCTTCCGCATGAAAAAGTGTCTCGGGGCTCGGAAAGATATGACCGAAGGGAAGACTCGGTCTACCGCCGTCTCCACGAGATGGAGAGGCGCCTTGGCCGACTTGACAGAGAAGAGGAACAACGGGCGATGAATTTTTGCCTGAGCAGGCCTCCATTCTCCCGGACCATCATGGAAGCCCCGGTCCCGGAAAACTTCAAGCCCCCTAACTTTGAGTCATACAACTGGGAGTCGGACCCTGCCGACCACATTGAGAGTTTTAAAACTTTCATGAAGATCCATCAGGCTTCTGATGCGCTCCTTCGCAAAACCTTCCCTGCCACACTGAAGGGGCCTGCGAGAGAATGGTACTCTCGGTACGCCCCGGCCTCCATCTTCTCCTTCGATCAGTTCGAATGGCACTTCCTTACTCATTTTGTGGGTAGCCGCCGGGCCGAGAAAACAAGTGCATCTTTGGTGACCCTCAGTAAAAGAAAGGATAAACGCCTAAGAAATTACGTTCGGCGCGTCACCGCCGAAGCCCGGTCTATTGCCTCCTTCAACCAATTAGTAGCCTCGGCGGCAGTCGGGCACAACATCACTAACGCCGACCTTAAGGGGTCCCTTGCCAAGAAGCCTCCTCGGAACTTCTCAGAACTCCTTCTTAGGTGTGAGAAGTACATCTGAGTGGAAGAGGCTTTCAACCCCCCTCCCCCCACTCTTGAGGAATCATCTTCCGGGAACAAACGGAACAATACAAGCAAAGAAGGGTCATAAAAATTCCAGAGGGACGACAATGGCCAAAGCTGTCCAGCTCCTCATTTTGAGAAGTTCACCCCCTCCATGCTAGTATATCAGCAGTTCTTATGGAAGTGGACAAGGAAGGGCTACTCCGCGCTCCCCCTAGAATGAATACCCCTAGCAAGAAAAGAAACAGGGATAAGTGGTGCCGCTTTCATAGGGACCACGGCCACGACACGGATGATTATCGGGCTCTTAAAGAGGAAATCGAAGAACTCATACAGCGGGGACACCTAGCCAAGTTCGTCCGAAAAGACGGGGCCGGTCTTCCAACCCGAGGAGCCTACAAGCGAACAGAGAGGCCCGCTGAGTTCTAAGATTCCGAACCTAGGGCCGCCCTCCACCTTATCCATGGAGGTCCAATGGGGAGAGAACCAAACTCCTCCCAAGAGGCCTTCACCCTATCGTAGAAGTAGGCTTTCAGTTTTCAATAAGGTCGATGCTTGTAACGTAGCCAAAATCATGTAATAATGGCTCGTCCCATTGAAGCGGCCACTTAGTTTGTTTCAATAAAACTTAGCTTTTTTCTATTGAGAATTATTGCATTTTCCTCATTTCTATCTCTCTGGGTCACATCTATGACCCGTTAAATGGTAAGTTCGGAATCCAGCTTGTCCTACAGGGTTGCTCCCACAACTTACTAAGCTCAAAAGACGAGTTTGGAGTCCAACACTTGGTTCGACGCCGCTTTAGCCACTTGTAAATAAACAATTGCGAAGCAACTCACCATTCGGAATTGCTCTTACAACTCGTTAAACCCCCTCAAACAACAAGTTCGGAGTCCAACACTTGGTTCGATGTTACTTTTGCTACTTGCGCGCAAACAATGTACAAAGTAGGTCACTATTCGGAATTGCTCCCACAACTATTTAAGTTCTCAAACAACAAGTTTGGAGTCCAACACTTGGTTCGACGCCGCTTCAACCGCTTGCGAACGAGCAAGTGCGAAGTAGCTCACCATTCAGAATTGCTCCTACAACTCGTTGACAACCCCTTAGCAACTAGTTCGGAGTTCACAATCATGGTTCGAAAATTTTCCTCATATCTTGCAAGTATGTGGTTTCGGGGCTCAAAACGAACATTCAGACTACTCCCGCTACTAGTTAAACTTTGCAACAAGCAAGTTCGGAGCTCAACTCTTTCCTAGAGTTGCTCCTCAAACTTGTCTCCCAAACGGCTCTCTCTAGAGCCTGGTGAAGCTCTCCACTCTGCTCGCCTCCACAACGGACCTCTCCTCAATGAGTTCGGAGCACAACTCTCCCTTGGAGTGAGTTGCTTGTAGAACCCCGTATTTTCAAATATTATTTTTATATTTGAAAATGAATTTAAATTGATGTTTGGAGAATTTAATGAATATTTTCTAAAAGATTTATTCTTTTACACGTGCAAATACTTTTATGAGAATTTTGAGAATTTAGTTTTCTTTATAAAAAATCATTATTTAATATTTGGGATTTATTTAGTATTTTTTTAGATTTTTCTGAAATTAATTGGAACTATTTGCAAATTTTGAGAAAAGAAGGACCTTTTTGCAAATTTGACATTTTTAAGGGTTAAAGTGCAAAATGTAATTTCTGGACGTTTTGAACAGTATTGGTTGAGATTTAGAATTGTATTTTTCTTTTAAATCCTAATTTAAATGAATTTTGGTCGAATTTCCAAGACTATACCTATATATGTGAAGTTGTCTTTTAGAAAGGATTATTTTGCAAAAGTGGGGTAAAACCCTAAACTCTTTATCCCAGGTATTTAAAAGGATTTTGCAGCCGTCATTGCTGCACAAATACCGAATTTTGGAGATTTGTTTTGGTGGAGGAAGAAGAAGTTTTTGGATCTAGCAAAAAGGAAAGCTTTTCGTCGAATCTTCTCAATTCAAAGGTGAGTGACATTGTGTGTTTTGTTTTGTTTTGTGAATGATATAAATTTGTCTTGTTGTTGATCTATGTATGCGGGTGGCAATGTTGTTTGATTTGATGTTGTGAATGATATAGATCTTGAAATTGTGGAATGATTCATGTGAGTAAGGATTGTTATTTGTACCATGTTGTGAAATCTACGAATGATTGGTGGATCTTTGTTTATAAAATCGTATTGCTAAAGGCATGATTAAGATGTGAGTATGGTTATGATTGGATGATGAACACCTGGATCGTATATATTGTAAATCAGATTTGATTTAGAGTTGTGAAAGAATTTAGTCTTGAGAAACCCTAATGAAAGAATTAGTGATCTAGAACATGAGAACTTGAGTTTTGACATATTTGATGTTTGAGTAATATATCCATAATGAAGATTCTTTGAGATTTGTCATTTTGCCTGAATACGAACTATTTTCATAAACAATGAATCCTTAGAAAAGCTCCAGTTTTGATTATTGTATTCAAACCTAAATTTTGAAAACTGTAGGCCGACAACCGACTGGTCTACCTATCAGTCGACTGGTACGACCCTACTGATGCATCATTAGCCTTTTGAAAATTCGTTCTGGACAGCCGACTAGACCCTTGTCAGTCGAATGGTATACTTAGAACTTATTTTGTAAAATTATGTCAGCTTCTTGTCTGGACAGTCGACCGATGACTTCTTAAGTCGACTTATATGACTTAGTTTATTTTTGTTAAATTTTGAATATTTTTCATTCTGGACAGTCGACTTACTACAGTATAAGTCGACTGGTACTGATGGATTTTTGTAACTTGAGTGTTCCTTGAGTGTTTGGTTCTCAGACAATTCAGTCTATTGTAAGACATTCAGTTAAGTATTTGATTTAAGACATTCAGTTGAGCCACTTTGTTTAGTGGAACTTTGCCTTAGACATTTGAGTTGAGTCTCTAGAGGTGGGTGACCCTAGTATACCGGAGTTGAGTTATTTTGTTGAGGCCCATTGAGGCATTTCAGTTATTCAGTTTTGATTTTTAGGCCGGTAGGGTACACCACTCTAGGAGATTCGTTGAGTAATTAAATAACCCACAAATAATAAGGACAGGCACTAGTGGTGATATGATGAACGGGAACATGGGTTATACACCTCAGTATGACTTTAGATGTGGGATTTAATCTCCGGAATTATCCAAGTAACTTTCTTGAGTTGTGGGATTTATCTCCGGAATTATCCAGGTAAATTACCTGAGATGTGAGATATATCTCCGGAATTATCCAAGTGGTTTGCTTGCGATGTGGGATTGATCTCCGGAATTATCAAAGTCGAGGCGACGCACATGTGGTATTCATGTGATGATGTGTCAATGTTTAGATGTGGGATGATCTCCGAAATTATCCAGGTAAAATGTCTGAGATGTGGGATCCATCTCCGGAATTATCAAGCATGGGCTAACTCTCACAGTTTATCTTTATCTCGTAGTAGTCATCGTGATAGGATTAGTTGCATAGCGGGGGATTGAACCCTATGAAGTGGAGACGTTAAGGGCTTGCACCGAACCTATGTAGAATGGGATGCATAGACTTCGACAAGTATGCATTAGTGAGTCCACATAATAGAATTTGTGTTTTCTTGACTTAGTTGTATGCATGTGGTTTCCTGTTTTCTACACTTGACACTTAGTTTAGTTTCACTTATTGTTTACATGTTTTCTTGTTACGTCATATTTTTTTGGTATTGATGTTCCTTACATGTTGTTTAAGAATTCATGCTTAATGTTCAATTATGTTGTTGCTTTTGTGTCACTCACACCATTTATGGCTGACCCCTTTAGTTTGGGGTTAGGGATCATCTCTAGCCTCATATATTGCAGGTTGTTGCTTAGAGTATGGAGGTTGGATGCTAGAGTTGGTTTTTGAGAAAAAGTGATTTAATAAGAGTTTTGTGTAAAAATTTGTAATAGCAGATTTGAGATAAATTTGTGTTGTAATAAAAAGAAGTTTGGAGTTGAGATGTTTTAAATTCCGCTGTGCTATGTAAGTGATTGTCGTAATAAAAGTTGAAAAATTTAGTGGTGTTGGTTGTGTTTAATATTATATTGAAGTGGATCGCTGGGATTGTGCCACGTATTTTCTAAGATATCTTATTAGAAATTCGGGGCGCTACATTGCTCCTCAAACTTGTCTCCCAAACGGCTTTCTTCTAGAGCCTGATGAAGCTCTTTGCTCCGCTCGCCTCCAGAGAGGACCTCTTCTCAATGAGTTCGGAGCACAACTCTCCCCTAGAGTTTCTCCTCAAACTCGCCTCCCAAATGGCTCTCTCCTAGAGCCCTCGCCAACAGAGTGGCCTTCTTCCAAGAGACTTCGGAGCCTAACTCATCTAGAGACGCTTCTTAAACTCGACTCCAAGAATGGATCTTCCGAAGAGTTATACAAAGCTCTTCTCAACTTCAAGAAGACAAAGATATTACGGGGCTATTTTGACCATGAAGAAGGGTGATTCTTCAACTTATTTCTAAAGAGAAGTTGTAGATCTTTGAGTCAGCTTCGAAACGAGGGGTCCCATGCCCCGATCTGACCTCCGTGGCATCAAGAAAGTGGTTACAAGCCAAACATGGCAACGGTTCGCCGAGCATCTTAACCGTTCACCAAGAGACGCGACCGTTTGCCAACCATCGCAATGCACGCCACATTCTAGCGCTCGCCAAACGGATTGAGCAAGCCGAGAAAACGGTGATCCGATCAAAAAATGGGTAAAGTCGCGTTAACCAGTCAATGGTCTAGAGCCACGTGTCGCTCATCCGTTGTTCGACGCATGCTCGCCACGCTCGCCGCTTCGAGTCGAACAGACGATGTTCCGATAAAAAAATGAGCAAAGTGGCGTTGACCAGTCACCGGTCTAGAGCCACGTGTCGCTCATCCATTGTTCAACGCATGCTCGCCATGCTTACCGCTTCGAGTCGAACAGACGATGTTCCGATCAAAACATCAGCAAAGTGGCATTGACCAGCCAACGGTATAGAGCCACGTATCACTCTCCTGTGGTTCGACACACGCTCGCCGATTCGAGCCAAACAGACGTGGATCTGAACAAAAAATGAGAGAAAAAAAAGACTCACCCTCCCAATACGCGATCGATCGTAATCGACGGATGAAATTCACCCCAAAAAAAAGAAGGGGGGTTAACGAATTGGGTTCAGACCGGTTACCCAAAAACAGACCCGCAACCCTCCTCTCTGAGTTTGAGAGCCAAATCGAAAAACAGAAACGCAACACCTCGTCTAGCACCTCCATGGACGTCAAGCTCTAACCTCTCCAGCATTGCAGTCGAGCTCCTATGTCGAACCCCTCCTCTCTGTCGAGCTCCAATGACATCGAGAACCTCTCCACCGTCGAGCTTGAACTCACCACGTTCGCCAAGCTCGACCTCATCTTCGCTCGCTGAGCTCGCCCAACTCCAAGCTTTGCCACGCTCCAACTCCTCCCTATCGAACAGCTCATCGCCAAGCTCGACCTCACCACGTTCGCCAAGCTCGACCTCATCTTCGTTCTCCGAGCTCGCCTAATTCCAAGCTTCGCCACGCTCCAACTCCTCCTTGTCGAACAGCTCGTTGCCAAGCTCGACCTCACCACGTTCGCCAAGCTCGACCTCATATTCGTTCGCCGAGCTTGCCCAACTCCAAGCCCCTGTCGAGCTTCGAGCAGCCCACAGTGGTTGAGCTCCACCTCGCTTGTCGAACCCAACATTTACACCTTCGTCCAGATCTCCAACGAGCTCCCCTCTAATGACAAGCTCCCCTTCCTCCGTCTTTGAGCTTCAACCGAACCCACCTCCGAGCTCCGTCAAGCTCCTCCTCGACTTTGAGCTCTCCTTCCAAGAGCAGCTCCGTCACCACCTTTGCCAACCACACAGCAAACTACAGAGCTCTCCTACCGAGCTCATCCCCTTCGCTGAACCCATCGCAAATCCCGTCCTCGCCTCCGAGCTAGGCGAGCGCCTCGACCAAGGGCAGCAATGGCCAAGACCTCGTCGAGCTCTTCTTAACGCCGAGCTCCGAGCTCAGATTTGCCGAGCCTTCACTCCATAGAGCTCTTCGTCTCCTCCCCATCGCCGACCCATGAGCTCCTCTCCTCTACTCCTCCATTCCTCGCCGAACCAAGCCTTCGACAAGCCCCCATTCTTCGAGCTCTAGCAAAGCTCGGAGAATTGCGAAGGAAGGAGACGAAGTTCAAAGGAAGAAGAGATGAAAGCGGGAAGGAAAGAAAGAAAAAAAAGTCAACGGTCCCGTTGACCGCCACGTGTCACCACGGCGGACATTCACAACGCGCATCGAACAGAAGAGTTTCCAAACGTGAAATGGGAAAAAAACTGCCGCTTTGCAATGCGCACTCCCTAGTCGTGATCAACGCACAGGATTGCACCACATCATCAGGTATTTAACTAATTAATTATTTATTTATTTAATTGAATTAATTATTTTAAAAAATCGGAAAAAATAATTAAAAATTGAAAAAATTAATTAAGAAATTCTAAAAATAATTATTAATTCAGAAAATAATTTTTAATTCTGAAAATAACAATTATTAAATTAGAACAACTAATTAAAATTTTTGATAATTAATTATTTCAATTCGGAAATTGAATAAAAAATTCAAAAAATGATTAAAAATTAGAAAAAATCAGAAAAATCTGGAAAAATCACAAAACATCCAAAAAATCTGAGGATAATTTTGGGCATTTTACTAGCTCAGATTGACACCGTTACACCTCGAGTAAGATCCAAACTCCATTAAGAACTCTGATAAAATCTCGTACGCCATTAGATTAACAAAACTACTCCTCAAAGACTATAAAATTTAGTCTCCAGGAGTGGGGGGCTCGTGATATGGCTAAAAATATGATTAAATCGGAACTGTTCAAATCAGGCATGAATCTTAAAGCTTTCAGGGGTAAAATAGGTAATTTAACCTACAAACGGATCTGAAATGGGAACTGGGTCTTTCTTCAAAGCCCAATAACCCGTAAACAGACCTGTCCTACTGGGTATGGGTAACAACCAGTTACAAACCAACCCAGATGGATAAAGAGTAACTCAAATTTATGGTTATCTCTATGAAACGATTTAAACTCTAGATCTTATCCAAAAACACCAGGAAGTAGAGATAAATCCTTATCTCAAAATGGGTCCCTAAGGTGACTATAAATACCCCTCTCATCCCACCATAACAAGGTAATCAATCTTTTTCCACATAAAGCTCTTTCATAATCTTCCTGATTACTGACAAGAGCGTCAGAGGGTTCATCGTCGGGATCCATCCCGGAGATTCGAACTTTTTTGCAGGTCAACGGCAGTGGCATGAATCTAGTCAAAACGCTGGTGAAAGTCAACAGGTTTGATTTATTCGTTTCTCAAAGAATCCACAAATTCATCTGTTTGCTCCCACACCAAAATCAGCAGCAACACCTATGTTTATAAGTTTAGAGGTAGAGACTATGTTCTAGGGCATGAATGCAAATTCATCCTCCCATTTTCACTGTATATATGTTCAATTATCATGTCTAGAGTGGACTTTTTTATGAGTATAGTGGTATTATACAACCACAAGATGAGAAAATTTAGTATATTTTTACTCTTTTGGAATAGTTGACATGGTTCGGATTCTCCCTTTAACAATATGAACAGTTATACATTTTTTTAATTTATTTTATTGCATGTTTGGGATTTAATTAAGGCAATTCTTTGGCAATTTGAAATCCCTCAGGTCTACATCCTTCAGATCTCTTCCCTTCTCACTCGTATCTTTCCCCCCTACCCCCTTCGTCGCCTCTTCTTCTCAATTTCCTTCATCCCCCCCGCTACCTAGCTTTTCCCTTTTGCTTTAGTCGTCTCCCGGTGGCGTCCTTGTCTTGGTGAAGATTGTTCCTCTCCTTTTTGCTTCTCCCTGTAGGTGTCCATCTAGGACGACGCCCTGGGGTGTCGAGGAGTTTCGTTCGGAGTTGATCAGGTTTCCCCCTCCCATCTCCGGTCTCTTGAGTTTGGTGCCACTCCCTAGTCCAGATCCAAGCAGCCCCCATTCCTTTCGGCTCCCTACAGCGCTCCATTCGCTAGCCGATCACTGTAAGTAGTTGTACTTTTTCTATTTGTCCTTTGGTTTTTTCGTTCGCGGTCCAGTGTGCGCTCTGATTCGCGAGATTTTGAGCTCTCCCTTGATCTCTCTTCTCTTCTCTCCTGGTGTATGTTCTTCCCTCATTCTAGCGCTCTTTCTTTATTAGAGCAGTTAGTTCGTCTGTGGTTTTTGTCTCGATTGATTGACGGTATAGGGTGGTTTGAGTTTGGGTTGATCTTACGATCCCCTTGATTAGAGACTGCGTCTCTTCTTTCATCCCCTTCATTGAGCCTGCTAAGCTCGATTTATTCTTATTTTACGCGTGGTTGGAAGTCTTTTTTCCCCTTTTTTCGATCAGCAAGCTGATCGCTATAGTGCTGGTCTGGACCTTCCATTTTTCGATTTTTTCCTGCTTTCCCTGTCACCGGTTCTCTTGTCGGCCTGGGCTGCTATGGGCCTCTCCTAGGATGATATTGTTAAAAAAATAATTAAAAAAATATTTTGAATAACACTAGTTCCCAGGGTCCTATTTGTGGGCCTACTAAGGATGGCCCAGACTCGCTGAGTCATCTGGTGGCTCGACCCACTTCTACGAAGCTTTTAGGGCGAGTATCTTTGTCCCATTCTCGCCCTTTCACCTCTCCCTTTACTTCCTTCTTAAAGAATCCTTCGTCTTCCTCATCCTCCCAAGCTATGGTTTGTTACCGCTGTCTCCAAGCTGGTCATATTAAGGCTTTCTGCTCCGACAACATGAAGTGCCTGTTCTGTTTGAAATCTGGACACTCCCGAAACTACTGCTTTTCCTTACAGCAAATTTTGGGATTGTCCATGGGTGTTCCCATATCTGATCAGGTGATCTCTGCCCTCGATTTTCCCGCTCTTCAGTCTAAGCTTGAGGATCTTCATGCCCACAAGCCTAATAGGGCCGAAATTGCGTCCTCTTCTCCCCTCCTCCTCACGCCTCCTCTCTCCCAGCATTTTACAGCGGTGGATCACTCCTCGACCCAAGTGAGTTCTAATCCCCCCTCTTTCGTCACCAAGCCTCAGGTCACTTTTGTGTTCATTCCTCCAACTGAACTTTCCGTTAAAATGAATATGTTTGTTTGCTACAGAGCCGTTTCTTTTAGCGGAGGACCGGTGTCCTACTCTACCTTAGATTCTTTTCTTGGCAACTCTTGCAATGTGTCGAACTGGGTGTGGTCTATCAACACATGCTCCAACGGGGAAGTGGTTATCAACTGTTCTTCTCTTAAAATCCTGGAAGACCTCATTGCCATCAAATCTCTATCTATAGGATCTATCAAGTTAATCATTCACAAATGGTTGTACCAGGGACATCCTTCTCCTCCTCTGATCCACTCTCCCGTTAAAGTCACACTTTTGGGACTGCCGCCGTTTTGTGATTCTCATCGTGTCGTTGCTGACATGACTAAATATATTGGGGAATTGCATCGCATTTCTTCTTCCTCTATGTTGGCATCGAGGTGTCTTCAGGTGGAAGCTGAGTTTGCTTGCTCGTCGGCGAATGATAGAATTGATGCGTTCTCTTTGAGAGATGACAAGTCCTCTTTTGCCATTTCGGTTATCTATCAAGACCGTTCTAAAGAAGGTCGGTCTCCTGCTCTTGTGTCTCTGGGGGTTGCCCTTAACCCTGCCAAAACAAATGCCCTTCCCAATACTTTCTTTGTTGGAACTTCTTCTCGTTCGAGTACTCTCGCCTCCAAATGGAATTTTTCGCACAAAGAACACCCCAAAAAGAACCTCCCTTTTCAGCGCAGAAGTTTTAGCACTCCCTCTATCTCCAAAATCTCACCTTCTAAAGCTCACAACTTGGTCTAGATTAATCCTGACATCGCCTCTGAGAAAAATTTTCCTGCTTCTCAACCTGCTCCTATCGAGCTCCCTCCGAAGCTACCTCTGTTGCCTCCAATCAAGACCCATTCTTCCCTGGCCCTCACTGCCCCAACGGCCTCTGGTTCATCTCAGTCTATGCCTCGTCTGATCGGCTCGGATGAGAAGTGGCCTGTTTGGGAGATGAACCCCCATTACTCCTCCGAGTGGGACAAATTCAAAAGTGTTGTCCAGGGCACTTCCTCATCAGGGCTTATTCAGGATACTAAGGTTGGCAAAGTGTTCTCTTCTGTCTCTCAGAACCCAGATGCTTGGGTTGTTAAAGATAATCTTCTGAATGAAGAGTTAGCTGACCCGTTTCCTTCCTTGGCGCATAAGCAAGTAATTTTCAAGTTTCATTCGGTTATTATTAAATGTCGTTCTTCTAATTGTTTAGCTTCCAATAGCGATTACAATTTTCGTTTTGGCCTTATGTATTCGTTTGCTTCTAGTTACATTCTCTCTTATTGTCTCGCTACTTTTTATCATTTTAATTCTCCTATTTGGGCTCCTCCTCGTCCTACGGAGGGTTTACATCCAATCCGTGGATGTTGTGAGATGTCCCACTCTTCTCTCCCTACACTGTTCCACTCTACTGATCCATCTGTTCGGTTGACCATTAACTCCTCCGAGTCTGTTTGCCCTTTGGAGAAATTGATGCAATTTATTGCCCAGGTCCATCTAGGGAGTCAGCATTCTTCTTCTGTTAAGAAACCTATTACCCTCCTTCGCTCTAGTGCTCGTATTCGGGCCAAAAGAGTCGCGAAACATTTGATCGATTCTCAGGTTTCCCTTGTGGCTCAGATCCACAAATTTGATATTCCCACCCCCTTGCATTCTTCGTTTGAGAAGGAACAACTAGGGTCCATCTACCAGGTGCATTTTGATTCCCTCTCTAATCTAGACATGCTTCGTATGTCTAGGGAGATGGGGTTTCTTGTTAGCTCGGATAACTTTGTCAACTTTGATTTGATTTGTAGCCATGAAATCTCTAGAGATTTTGTGACCTTGGACTTTAATGATTAACATCTCCTGGAATATTCATGGACTGCATTGTGTGTCTAAGCAACAAGTTTTGTTCAACCTTATTTCCTCCTCACATTGTGATATGATCTCCATTCAAGAATCGAAAATTGAGTCTCCTTCTCCTTCTCTCTTACGTTCGATCGGTGGATCTTTAATCTCCAATTGGATCTCTTTGGACGCCATAGGATGTAGAGGAGGTATCCCTTTTAGCTTTAAAGAATCATGTTTTTCCCTCATTTCAATACGTAGATTAACGTTCTTCCTTGTGGTTCGCCTTCACTGAGCCGAATTCAATTGTGATCTTATAGTTGTTTCGGTTTACGGGCTCTCCTCGGCAGACCGTCGACAGATCTTTTGGAATGAATTCTTCTCCTTCCAATATAATATTCAGGGTTTTTGGGTATTTTGTGGGGACTTTAATGTCACCAGATACTCCTCTGAAAGATCGAGTAGTTCTCCTATTTCCTTAGACTCCTCCCGCTTTAATGATTGCATTCGTTCCCTCCATTTAACTGATCTCCCTCTCAACGAAAGATCATTCACTTGGTCTGATATGTGGTTTTCGACAACCATGGCTAAATTAGACCGCTTTTTCATATCCGAAGACTGGATCAACTTTTTCCACAACTCCTTCATTTCGGCCTTGCCCAATCCATCTTCAGATCACGTTTCCATCTTGTTGTCCTCTAACTATAACTTCTCCAGACCCTTCAAATTCTGTTTTGAAAAGTATTGGTTACAAGACCAAACTTTCGTCAACCTCATCACGGAATGCCTCTCTTCCATTACGGGCTCTTCAGGGCTAGGTCGCATCCTGATTAAGCTCCACGCGATCAAATTCGATTGTAAAATTTGGTGTAAAGAGAATCTGGCTAACGCTAATTTTCTTAAAAATTTATTGTTGTCCACCATTCAGACCATTGATCATCTTGAGGAGCTTGGTCCTATTTCGGAATCCCTGCGTTTTGAAAGGGTGTCTTGTAAAAGGGATTTTGTGTCCCTTCTTCACAACGATCATATTAAATGGGCCTAGAGGGCTAAGTTCCGTTGGTTGAAGGAAGGTTATGGTAACACCTCCTTCTTCCATAATTTCACATCGCACCGTCAGCGTTGCATATTTCGACTATTCTAGACAATGGCAATGAATTAACTTATGTTTCAGATATCCATTCTACTTTTCTTCGCTTCTTTAATGATCTTTTGGGATCTCCTAAACACCGACCTATTCATCTGGACTGGACCCAGTTGTATGGGCAGCAGACGCAGGATCTTTCGAGTTTAGAAGTTCCTTTTTCCATGGATGAGATTAAGTCGCAGTGTTTTCTTTAAAAAGTGATTCGGCCCCTGGCCCAGACGAATTTCCCGCCTTCTTCTTCCAACGTTTTTGCGATTGTCTCAAGGACGATCTTTTTAGGATGTTCTCTGATTTACACCAAGGAAATTTCTCCTTTGATATGATCAATTATGTGCATATTGTCCTTATCCCAAAATTCTTAGGAGCCAACTCGATTTCCAACTTTCGGCCTATTAGCCTTCTCAATACAACCTTCAAGATCATTATGAAAGTTCTATCGACCCGCCTCAGTGCGAGTATATCTCCCGGAATTGATCTCTCCCAATCAGGCTTCATTAAAGATCGTTTCATCTTGGATAGCGTGGCAGCAGCCCAAGAAATCATTTCAGATTGCCATAAATCCAACTCAGAGGGGATCCTGTTAAAATTAGATTTTTAAAAAGCTTATGACAATGTTAGCTGGGATTTCCTGTTCAAAATCCTATTACATCGTGGTTTTGGTCCTAAATGGATTGCTTGGATTAAATCAAGCCTCTTCGCTGGTACTTTGTCTATTATTATTAACGGGACAGGGGGTCACAAGTTCAAATGTAAGTAGGGTCTTCGCCAGGGTGATCCTATTTCTTCTCTATTATTCTCTTTTGTTGCTGATGTGTTTAGTAAGCTGCTCCGTAATGCTTGGCGGCTGATGTTATCGAAGGCCTGGGGGGTTCTCAAAGTTTCCGAGATGTGTTGAACCTTCAATATGCTGACGATACCGTAATTTTCACAAAACCCAATGGGTGCACCTTACGTAACCTTAAGTTACTTCTATTTGTCTTTGAAAGTGCTTCTGGTTTAGCCATTAACTTTAAAAAGTCCTCGGTTATTCGGCTCGGAGGGTCTCAAACCCGCCAATCGAAAATCGCGCAATTCTTTAACTGTAACACCTTGCAAAATTGGAAATGACAATTTTGCCCTTGTGTGTTACGCACGTGTATTTTGTACCGTTAATGGTAATATTTGTAACGTATTTTCATTATGTATTGTGATTTCTAACTGATTATGCAATCCCCGTATATTTTATCCTATTTAAATCAACTAAAATATTAAATTTCAATCTCTGCATT
This sequence comes from Hemerocallis citrina, assembly GCA_017893485.1. Taxonomy (NCBI): domain Eukaryota; kingdom Viridiplantae; phylum Streptophyta; class Magnoliopsida; order Asparagales; family Asphodelaceae; genus Hemerocallis; species Hemerocallis citrina. The sequence goes on along the minus strand of CM030358.1, from coordinate 185,525,708 downwards.
TTTATGTGTTGTTGATGCACGTATCGATTATGTACTTCCAACGCTACGTGTAATATTTTCTATGTGTTTAAATTATTTATTTTAGTTATTCAAATTTATTTTTTTAAACAGAAATTTATTTCCCCTATTTTTGATTAAGATAATTTTGTACATGTAATGCACGTGTTTTCTACGTACATAGCAATTTTTGAAATATATAAAATTAATAAATATACTTTCATATATTTTATTTTTATTACCTTTAACATTTTTCCGTTGATAAAACCAAATTTCGTATTTTTATGTTTTACGCGCGAAATACATGTTTTTCGGTGCGGGTATTTAAGCGTATTTATTTTCAAATTAAATTTCAGAGTGTGTGTAACACCCGTAATTTTCAAAAAGTAATAATATTAATATATATATATATATATATATATATATATATATATATATATATATATATATATATATATATATATATAGGAATAAGTCTGCTGTTGGTGAAAATGTGTGATGGCATGAATTGAATAATATGAATATAATAATGTTGAAGTGTATAGTGCTGGTGGGGGCCACGGTGAGTGCCATTGGCTGCTGCCTTCTTCAGTTGAAGATGACACGTCATCTTCAAGGGGGCCCACGGTAATGGAAACAGCATGGATGTGCTGCTTGACTTCGGTCCAAGGCAGTTGGCGTGACTGTTATGAGAAGGGGCCGATTTTGATCTTGAAGAGTTGGGAGTTGGGTTTTTGAAGAGGTGGGATCTTGAAGAGTTGGGGGTTATGGGAGTTAGGGTAGTGAAGAGGTGAAGAATTAAGTAGAGTAATTTATTAGGTGGAGAATTTTGCATTTTAAACCCTCACCTAGTCCTATAAATACACCCTCATTTCTCTTCTCTTGTCACACCTAAACTAAACAAAATAAAGAGAGAAAAAGAAAGAGAGTAAGAGTGTTCATGTGCTTGGAGGAGTTTTTGCTAGAGAAGATGGAGCTAGGATTGCTTGGTTGGAGCTAGGAGCTAGGAGCTAGAAATAACCTTTTCTTCTTTATTTGCATCCTTCATAAGAGGTGGGTGGTCTCAATCTTTTCTAATTTATAGGTTGATCATGCTAGAATATGATAGTATTAATATAGATCAATTTGTTGTGATGTGGGTGTTCTTGTACTTTCTAAAATAGAATATGCATGCTATTATGTTAAATGAGTAGCATAGAAATTTTGATGAGATTATGTAGATCAAGTACATGCTTTTGTTTGTGTCAAGAAATGTGGAGAATTTTGTTATGATTAATACACAAATTATCACCATGTTGTTTGCAAATGAGAAAAAAATGAGTTTTTGCCACATGCATGTTAATTTTATAATTATATAAGCAATTGTTGAGATTTTCTTTTATGATAAAAATAATTCCTTCTAAAGAAAATCTGATACACATAATTTCATTTGGTTGTTGGAAATTGATAGTTGATTAAAATAAAGAAATAAATTGCTTATTCATAAAAGAGAAGAAATAGATTTGAAATTTAGATATATTGTCAAAATATTTATTTTTTTATCCATGAGTTACTATTAGTAAGTAGATTTTAGTCTAAATGAACTATTTGTAAACTAATGAAAAGATTAGATCGAATGAAAATGGAGATTTTATGAAAATAATGGAATAACAGAGAGATTGAACAAAGGCCTATTAGGTGACTGAATGTCAGTAGGCGCACTTGGCCCTGTGGTCTGGCGTTGCGGTGTCTTCTGGTCGGCCTGGGTTCGAGTCTCACTGGCCCAAAGTGTTTTGTTTGTTTAGTTTTAAAATCATTCAAAACCCGAAGACTGGCATTTGAGGCTTTCGGTCTAGCTTCTTGACAGCCAAGTCCATTGGACTTAGCGGCTAGCGGGTTGAGCCTTGGGCGCTGGCTAAGTTGGGCTTGGGTTCGAAACCTGACCTCAACATTTTGTTTTCTTTTGGATTTTGTGGATTTTAAGTAAGTTTTCATGAAAGGAAAATTTGGGAAAAATTCTATTATTCATATAAATTGATATGGAATCTATTAAAAATTGTTTCAGAATTTTTAAGTACATTTTGAGAAATGAAAAGAGACATTGAGATAGTAAAAAGAGTTATTTGTCTTCAAAATTGTTTATTTAAGAGTATGACTTTTATTTGTAGAAGAATAGTAAATTATTGATATAGTTTCTTTTGATGAGACCATATACTTATGTTGAGTAAGAAATACTTGATGAGATTAAAATCTATTGTGAGTTCATATAGAGCTTTTGAAAGAATTGCTATGTTACTTGATTTCCTTTGATAAGACTATATGAATATGCTTGATTGTGGTTAAGAACTTTTATGTGATTAAGTTCATAAATGAGATTTGAATCTATGCTATGAGTTCATAAAAAAGAATTATTGCTTTTGAAAGATAGTGAATAAATGAATCATGAATGATGCTAAGATAAGACATTGATCAAATTGTGAATAAGTTGAAGATATGAATACATTAAGTTAAGACATGATATGATGAAGGGTATGAATGCCCATGATTTGTTGTACATGAAAAGGGTGTGATTTAGAGTTTAGTAAGACATCGGGTACCGGCATTGTTGAGATAAAAGAATTGAGTTATTTTGAGATATGGCCATGGAGCTATCTTGGAAATTGTGATTAAGTCCGGTAGGGGGTAATACTAACTATAAGTTTGATAATTTATTCATGTCTTGAATTTAAGAACGAGGCACATAAGTGAAAATGTAGTAAGACCTAGGCAAACGTAAGTGGGACACTCTATATAGTCGGGCAGTGGGCTTGTTGCGGCGGTTTATCGGGACTATAGACCCAGTCGGGCGGTGTACTCTGGAACTGTGGTTACCTCGTGGGAGACGAGCTTTTATTTTAAATCCGGAACTATGCATAGTCGGGCGGATAGTTTGCCGTACTCTATGTATATACGTATACCGGGGCTAGAGGGGCACTTGCGGGAGGTTCGCACGACGAGGAGTCTGTATAACAGTCGGGTGGGGAATTTGTTGCGGCGGTTCTCCGGGACTGGGATCCGTACTCGTGGAACGTCTTAACTTTGTCTTATTACTGGTTAGTTTCATGGCGAGGGATCGGACCCTTAAATGTGGAGTACGTAGGTGCTTGCCCTCGGATCTATATAGTATGGGAAGCATAGAATCCGAACAAGTATGCATTAGTGTCATCCTAGTATAAATATCTGCATTAGGCATTAAGGCATGGCATACACTTACATGTTTAGTGTAGTTACATTTAACACCTTATTTTGTTCATTCAAATTTTTGGTTTGTTAAAGTCACTGTTTTAAATTTCCTCCGATGTGGCTGAAATTTCGGTCGAAATTTTGTTTCGGCTAGCTTGCTGATACGAAATCACATATTTTATACTCTATATCGTTTTGGACCGAAATGTGTAGATTTCAGCCGAAATTATCGAAATATCGGTCGAAATATTACCAAAATTGGCGAAATATCAGCCGAAATAGACACAAATGTTATTGTGAATATATTTTTAAAAATTATTTTACTTTTTGCATATATGTCTTTCAATATAGGACCTTAAGCTAAAATAATGTGAGGATTTTGTATCGCTAATATTTGTAAATATGCAAAGTCAAGTAAGTTTATTAACAAATACATTTTTTTCAAATCAATGCAAGTTCAATTTAGTTATATACTTATATTACATTCTCTTCTATATTATTGTTAAATTATGCGAAGATTTACCATAATTGATTCATGTCATTAGTCACATTATACAATATTTTATATAATAAATGACATGTAGGACATATAATCATATTTAGTGACAATTTTTTTTATATTGAGTATAGGAAATGAACATCCGATATGATCACATTTCCTCGAGATCTCCGCCGATATCTCCAACCCGAGACGAAATACCCATTGTCGAGATGAGTCCAAAATCCGAGATTTAAAACCATGGTTAAAGTATTGAGATCGTTATATGTACGGCATAGAGAGGATAATCGAGTATAACATTTTCGTCGGTTATAAGTAACTGTCGTGCACACAGCTTACTATGCAGGTAATGGACATTTTCATGAAGAAGTAAAGATGTTATGATGCTGTTGATTAATTATATTGATAAAGTTGTACAAGTTATATTTTATTTCCATTGTTGTATCTTCCGCTGTGTAAACAAATTGTAAAGAACTCTGATGTTGTTGAAAAGTTTAAATTTCCTTGTAAAATTGTACGAAGTGAACTGTAAAGATCCTGTGGAATCTCGAATTCGGTCTTATTTGGAATTCTGGGCGTTACATTAACTGTGCGTCGGCACTTTTCCGATCCTTTATCTTGGTATCTCCTTGAGATGGGGAAAGCTCCATAAATCGGATTGGATGCCGATGATTGAAAAAGTTGAATCTAGACTTAACTGTTTGTCTGGTAAACAACTATCGCGTGGTGGCAGACTCATCCTCATTAATTCCGTTCTCTCCTCTATTCCTTTATATATGATGTCTTTCTTCTACCTCTCAACTTGGGTTATTAAGAGGATCAACCAAATCAGATGGAACTTCTTCTGGTCTAGTGCGAATATTTATAAAGCTGGCACTCCCTCTGCAATTGGTGTTTGGTCTGCACTTCTAAGGCGGCCGGAGGTTTAGGGATTCTGGATCTCAGGCACCAAAACCTTGCCCTTCTGGGCAAATGCTTATGGAGATTTCTAAAACAAGATTAATTACTCTGGGTTCGTCTTATCTCCCTTAAATACTTTTTCATCGTAATATGTGAGATTTTCTAAATCACCTTTCCCGCAAGGCCTCTTCTTTCTAGAAGGGAGTCTGGAAAGTAGTCGGTCCATTCCAATGTGGCTTAACCCACGTGTGTGCTGATAGTTCTAAGACCAAATTTTGGAAAGATTTATGGTTCGGTAATCTAAAGTTAGCTTTTGCTTTCCCTTCGCTCTACCAGATGGCTTCAAACTCCTCTGCCACGGTGGCGAATTACATCACCACCATTAACAACCAAAAGTTCTGGGCGTTCGCCTTCTCGGGCAATCTTCCTTCTCCCCTGGTAAATGAGCTTCACGAGCTCTTCAGCGGTCTCAATCTTTATTCATGGCATCCCATTGATAATTTCAAATGGAGATGGATCAGTTCTGGTAACTACTCGGTTAAATCCTTCTATAACTTCCTGAATTTCGAGGGGATCTACTCCCTGCATGCTAAGCTCTTATGGAGCAGTAGCGCTCCTCTCAAAGCTAAGATTTTAACCTGGTTAGTGCTTAACAATAAGCTTCTTACTGTTGATGTCCTCAACAGGAGGAACCTGGATTTAGGACAGTCTTGCGCATTATGCGCCTCTGATCATGAGGACGCCGATTACCTTTTTCTCAAGTGTAGCTTTATTCAACCGTTATGGATGATTACTGTTATTGCCTAGCAAGCGCCTTTTATCCCCAGTGACTTCTCGTCCTGTTGGATGTCTCCATCTCTCATAAAAGAATTTCGGAAATCATGGTTTCTGTCCATCATGGCTATCATTTGGGTAGTTTGGTCGGAACGGAACCAACGCATTTTTTCTCAGACAGCTAAGTCGATTGATTATATTATCGAGGATTTCTTATTCTTCTCTAAATTCTGGCCTTCCACTTTAACAAATGATATAGTGGAAGATTTGCATTTAAAATTGCCTAGTCGAGGCAATTGTGTTATTTCGATCGAATATTAATCTAATTTCTCTGGCCCATTTCTAATTTGTTCACTTTTCCATTCTTTTGCAGTCCTGAAGTGGCTATGGTGGCGGCTTGCCTATTCCTTGGTTGTTTTTTTGGGTTGCTTGGGTAAGGGCCGTCTGGTATGGCCGGCTATCTCGTTTCCCAACTGTTCTTCTTTAGGTTTATATAGCACCGAAGTGCATTTGTGTTGTTTTGATGGCGCCTCTGCTTTCTCTGTTTAATAGGGCTAGATGTTTTTTTGGGGTTATCTAGCCAGTCTTTTGGAGGCTGGTTTGTTTATTTTCTTTCCTGTTTTTTAATTTTGCGACTCTGTTTCTTTCTCGCAGCTGAACGTTATGTTCTTGTTGCTGTGTTTCTTATGCTTTATGTTGTTCTGGTGCTATGCTGAGGTTGTGCAGCTAAGTGGTCCTCTTACAGCCCGTTGTCCATGTTGTGACTTTGTTCTATTTTGGCTTAGTGTTTTGTTGGCTGAGTGCTCTTGTATTGATTCGGGGAATTATTTCTCTCCTTGTCAGGTTTTGCTAGCATCTTTTGTTGTGGGGGGTTTTGTCCCTGGATGTATATCGCTCCTAATCCAGTTTTTTTCTTTTTGAGTCGTTTTCGGATATTATTCCGACCTATTATCGGGGCTGAGTCACATTTGAGTCGATATCGACTGATTTGGGTGCTCACGCCTGCTTTGTTCTTTCTTTGGTGATCTTCCCCCAGAGGATGCAATGGTCTTGCTCTCTCTATGTGCACATCTCGAATTTACTCGAGTCTGTCAGGCTCATTACCTTCCCCTCGGCTGACTAGCCTCATTTTATCCCTTATGTGTTGACGTCGCTGCGTGATCGCTTCCTGGTCACCCTGGACATTTCGTTTGCTGCTTTGTTGTTGGCGGAGCGGCCTTCAGTGTGGCTCTGGTGCATTTGGTCATCCCCAGCGCTGGGTTTCGTGTTGGGCTGGGGTTGGTCATCCGCGTTATCAAAAAAAACAATATCAACAGTTATGATAAGCTAGCCATAATACTGACAGCTGTATACATGCAATGTGCACTCCTAGAGCGGTGCAATTTTAAATAGTAGTATCATGAGTGTTGTCTTTGAGAAAAATTCCCTTCTACTGAATAATCTAGCAGAGATGATCCGTTAATTTCATATCGGTAGAAAGCTTTTGAACCTGTGGTTAAATTCACATTTCTTATGCTCAAAGCTAGCTACATGCAAAGATTATTTGAAATTTGTTATTTCTTTCTCTTCTCCTGGTGCACCAAAATAATTCTCTCAAAGTAGGAACACACAAAAATACGTAACTAATAAGAAAGTTGAGCCACCCTTCAGGCGATAAAGGATCGATGGAGAAGAAGCTAAAATAGGTTATTATCATACTGCTAGATCTACATCTCTTGTTCCAAATTTGAACACTGATCATTTATAGTGAAAATAGTCATCATCTCTATATCTAAATCTTGAATCCCTTTGGTTTCTTCATCCTTTATGTCCAGAAGAATAAAAACAAAGAAAGAACGAACAAACAAATTAATGCACAAGGAAGATTTCACAACTCACACTGATAACCCAGTGCAACATAAAAATAATATTTAGAAAAAGTTAATATATAGTATTAAACTATTCGAGCTGTCTAATAATTTCTATAAAGTTTTGTCTGCCCCTTCAATTGCACCTGATCAAATATTGGAATTTTTTTCATCTTTTTTTTCCCTTTTTTATTGGGATGAAATATTAGTTAAGGAACTTAAATGGCAAAAGTAGTTTTACTTAACTCCATTTTCTGATTTAATATTAGATCACCATTCAAAATAAAATTATATCAGATCTTATGGATAGCATATATACCAAATGAAAAGCTCATACAATATAAAATTTGATATCACCACAAAAAATTGATGTTAATAAATAAAATTAAGCTAATATCAAATTAAAAGTAATTCAAAGTGCCTTTCCAATTCCACATTTACATATATACTTTAATCTCCTTAATGTAAAGCAACAATAATGGAAGATCTATATATATATATGTATAAACAAATATATAGAGGGGGATAGAAAAAGCAACATAATTAAAACTAATTATTACCTCCTTCCATCATCTTCATCATCATCCTTCACGCTCATCGCTGACGAACCCTAGCCGGAGCTCTAGGTCAAGTTCCTTCCCTCTTTCTTCGATAGTACTAGTACTTGTACTATTCTTGAACTCCACCTTTGGTGTAACTGAAGGGAAGTAGGTGGAAGTGACTTCTAGAGGGGAGTGTAAGTGGCTGGGGGCTATGACAAGAGGGTGGTTTTTGGGTTTGTTTGCCCTATCTTTTCTATGGATGTTCATGTGCCCACCTAGGGCTTGTGCGTTTGAGAAGCCTCTCTTGCAAAAGGTGCACTCGTAAGACCGGGCAGCCCACGGGCCTGGACCTGTGGTAGTAATAACTTGGGAGGAGGAGGAGGAGGAAGTGGTCGTGTTAGCGGCCGGCCGGGCATCTTTTGAGGGGAGTGGATCAGGTGTCTCCATTTGGAGGGTACTAATGGGTGGAGAGTAGGACAATAGGGGAGTCAACTACTGGGAATGAGTTTCGAAGGTTACCATATAAGTATCATTTATAGGTTCTATTATTATATTCTATGAATTGTTAATGGAAACCCTAGAGTTGATCATTTTTATTATTAATATGGGTTTTTCCTACATAGGTCACAGGTCACTAAAAAATATTCAAATTTCATATATGGGTTTTTCCTACAGTGGTCACAGGTCACTAAAAAATATTCAAATTTCATATATATATATATATATATATATATATATATATATATATTGATAATGGTAAAAATTACAATAAATCAGGGTTTTATGATTCTAGCACATATCTAAAAAAATTTACAGGCAGATTAATCATAACGGGCCTCTATAACAGGTCCGGATATTCTCCAGACTCCTCTACATGACATGAGTCACTTTCATGCCCATAAAAAGTGACAGATTAGGCACACTAAGAGAGACCCAACTATGAAGGCTGTTAGCCAAATCTCTTATCCCCAAACAAGAGAGCTTATCTATTGAGAGGGAGATTCGAATAGGAGATAAGGAATTCATACTCGATCTAATGGATTCATATCAATCGCCTGTACTGATTCTCATGCCTATAAATACCCCCCCCCCCTAGTCAGAAGGTAATTAATAGTTTCTCTCTCAAACTCTCTTTCTCTCTCTGGTTCTGACTTGAGCGTCGGAGGGTCTGTCGTCGGGGCCACCCCTCGGTGTTTCAGGCTTTTTGCAGGTCCATCGATCTCGTCAACAACCGTCGGATCAAGATTCAATCTCAGGAGCTCTAACCGCATTTCACGGCAACGATCAAAGGTCAAATTTTTAGAAGTTTCCATCAAATATTAACTCACTATCTATTTTCTCCCATGCCAAAATAAGGAGCAACATATTGGCACAGTCTATGGAAAACTACACAAATCAGACTTACCGCCATGCCACCAAGACTAAGAGGCAGAGCGACGGCCTCAAGCCGTTGTGCCAACTATCTTCATCAACTAGCTCCTCCTGTGGAAGATCTGATTCCTCATCAACAGTTGCCCCGACAGCCTAGTCAATCTCCTTTCAATGAAGAGGCACTGGGGGCCTCTCGACAAAGCCGTTACGAACAACATCCTTTATACGACCGTGTCTCAGTTCATAATGCGTCAACTGATTCAATGGCCTGCAAGGCCCCTGGGGATCGAGATATCTCCCTCAAATCATCAGTTCAAGGCATCAAGGAACCGATCTACGAATCCGCTTGGACGAGAACATGCTTGAAATGAGGCCTCCCATTCAGAACGTCAGGTAAACAGAGGAGCAAATCTCCTAGACAGAGATCAAGGCATTCCTCCTCCCACAGAGGGTGCACTGCAGAAAGAAGTCCGACTCATGAGAGTCGAAAGCTTCTTGAGCGAAACAGGGAGAAAGAGGCCTGAGTCACTAGGGCCGAACTGGAAAATTTCAAGCTCGACATCCTTCGAGCCATCCAAGGCAGTCAAGATCTGGGTCGACAATCACAGAGTCTCCACCCTACTCCTCCCAAAGAAGAAGAATATGGAGAATCAACTGAATCCAAGGAGAAAGACGACCAAGTCCTTTGCCATATCCGAGAAGTAGAAGATCGCCTATAACAGATGAAGAATGAAGGAAACCGCTCCAGCAGGCCTGCCGCTCTAGTCGACCTCCTTTCAGCAAAACAATCATCGATGCACCAATCCTAAAGGACTTAAAAGCTATTCAATTTGAATCATACGATGGGGAATCAGATCCGACTGACCATATAGAGAGTTTCAAGACCCTCATAATGGTCTACAATGCCCCCGATGCGCCTATGTGCCGAATATTCCCCAACACTCAAAGGATCAGCAAGAAAATGGTACTCCTGCCTCACTTCAGAGTCAATATTCTCCTTCTACCAATTTGAAGAACTCTTCATAGCGCACTTCGTTACTAGCCGCAAGACTGAAAAAACAAGTGCCTCTCTATTGGAATTAAAGCAGAAGGATGGAGAACTGCTGAAAGACTTTGTCAAACGCTTCACAGCCAAAGTAAGGTCCATCACCTCCCTAAATTCGTCAGTGGCGGTTGCTGTATTCCGCCACAATGTCACTAACAAAGACCTGAAGGCCTCCATCGCAAAGAAGCCACCAAAAAATTTCACTGAGCTCCTAGAAAGGAGTGACAAGTATATTAGGGTCGAGGAAGCTCTTTATCCTCCAGGCAAAAATGATTCATTTTTCAGGAACAAACGAAAGAATACAAACGAGGAAGGACCAAGGAAATTTCAGAAAGACGATGCCGGTCAACATCGTCCACCTCCAGCACCATGCTTTGACAAGTTCACTCCTCACAATGCAAGCATATTAGCCATCCTCATGGAAGTTGAGAAGGACGGAATAATCTGCTCTCCACTCAAGATATCCACAACTAGCAAAAGAAGAGACAAAAATATATGGTGCACATTTCACAGAGATCATGGACACACTATTAACAACTGCTGAGCCCTCAAAGAAGAACTTGAAGGCCTGATTCGCAGGGGCTATCTCTCTCAATTTGTCCAACAAAACCACAACGCTGAAACCCCTCCACCTCGAGGGGCTAATAAGCGTCAAGAGAGGCCCATCGAATCACAAGAATCTGAACATATGGCCATTTTCCACTCCATTCATGGAGCCTTGATGGGGGGAGATTTCAACTCCTCCTGCAAAGCCTTTGTCAGGAAAGTCAACTTGATACATAACATCCCACATGTCAAGAGCACCGAGGAAGAGATATCTTTATCCAACAAGGACTTAGAAGGTGTCCGAACACCTCATTGTGACGCATTGGTCATAAAACTTTGCATGGTGAATCATGAGGTATACCGCATCCTGGTGGACAATGGCAGCTCAGTAAATATCCTTTCCATGAACACTTTTAACAGCATGAAGCTCTCCCGTGGCCGACTCAAGCCAGCATGTTATACACTCTATGGATTCTTTAGTTTTCCCGTTCAAGTAGAAGGAATCGTCACACTTGATGTGACAGTAGGAAAAGCTCCTGCTGCTTAAACAGAAGCAGTGAACTTTATGGTAGTCGACGTCAAAGCTGCATACAACAAAAATTTTCGGTTGTCCCAGCCTAGCGGCCTTCCATGCAGTTGCTTTCGCCTTCCACATGAAAAATGTAGTTCCCAACAACAGTATGTGTAAGCCAAGTTATAGGGAGCTAACATGAAGCATGAGCATGCCACACCACTACAATGGGGGGCTCGGTTCTCCGCCTTGACTCCATAGAGTTACTGCCAGAAAGCAGTCACAGTAATTTCAAAACTGTAAACAAGCGTGAAACCACTGCCATAAACAATCCTGCTAAGAACTTCGAAACCTGTCAAATCATCTCTCACCAGGTCCAAACTTTTTCTCATCATAACACAGTAATAGACCTGAATTCCCCGCCCGAAGTCATTCCGCTCATTCAACGGAAAGAAATAGTCCTGCCAACACACATTGGCAAATCTGAAGATCTCCCCTTCTCTATGCAAAACAAGAGGCTTGCTCTAAAACAGGAAAGTCCATGCAAGATCTACTAAGTTTTTTGCCTACCGGCTCATCAACTTGAAGACCCTGGGGGCAGGGAGATATCAGTAGAAAAGTAGAACATCTTATGAAGTACAACGAGGGCGTCTAAACGTCCTCTCTTATTAGTAATAGAAATTTTTCTTAATTTGTAATAAAGGCCAGCCACTAGAGCAGTCATTTAGTTTTACTTTTCAATATATACCACTTTCACTACCGGTCACTGCATGTAATAACGACCAGCCACTATAGTAGCCGCTTAGTTTTAATTTCCAATAAAATTTTGTATTAATTTTTTAAAAAACTTTTGTACGCCTCTATAGATGCATACAATGAGTTGAGTGCCAAACTTATACACAAAATGACACAAAAAACTCGCTAAAATCTCCTTATAAGACGGGTTTGGAGTCCATACCCATGGCTTGAACTTACTCTAGCAATTTGCAAAAAAACAAATTCGAAGTTTGCTTCATCATTCGTTCTGCTCTTGCAATTCGTTAACGCCTCGACGACAGGTTCGGAGTCCATACCCATGGCTGAATGTTACTTTAACAACTTGCGACAAAGCAAGTCTGGAGTTCAACTTGCCATTCGATCTACTCCTGCAACCTGTTAATAGCTAAACTAACAAGTTCTGAATCCATACCCATGGCTCAAAGTTACTTTAGCAACCTGCAATTAAGAACGTTCAGAGTTTAACTCGCCATTCGATTTGTTCCTAAAACTAGTTAAAATTCCTTAAAGACGGATTAGAGGTCCAAAATCGTGGATTGTAGTTACTCCAATAAAACTTGAAAAAATAACATTTGAGGTTCAACTCGCCACTCGATGTGACTCAGAGGACCCTTACAGCAAGTTCAGAAAACAAGTCTCCCTCATAGTTGCTCTTACATTTAGCTGAGTACAAGACGGATAAGTTCTAAACTCTGTCATATATTGCGCACATCGTCGACAGTTGGTTAGCAACACATAATAGGCTTGCAGCCCTGTTATTTAGCTACAAAGAACCCAGTCGGTATCCCATCAATCTCAACAATAAGTCACATTACAACTGCAGAATCAAGATGAGTCAACATGCTTAAGAATCAGTACAAAAGTCTTACAAACACCGTATAACAAACTGTCCTACAAGTCCTTCTTCCAGCTACACAATAGGGAGATGCTCTGCCGAAAAGATGCAAATCTCTCCACAGACCTCCTGCCAGCTAACAGCTCCCCAGGGTCCTTAACTCTTGAGAATAAAGTCCGAGACAAGTCTTCTTTAGGTAGGCCAGCTCAAGATTTATTGTAACTCCCCATAAAATAGAGTTATGACAATTTTGTCCACGGGTGTTACGCATATGTATTTTGTACTGTTACGGATAATTTTTGTAACGTATTTTAATATAAATATTCTTTATGTGTTTTGCATTTTGATTCTTATATATATTTTTATTCTCTCGAATTCGATTATGTATTTGTATTTAAATTTTAATTCAAATAATTAATATTCTGTTTTTTACGAGCATTGTGCGTGCTTTCAATACACGTGTCGATTACGTATGTTTTATCGTTACATTAAATTTCCGTAAAATTATTAATATACATCTTCTACGTATTTTGTATTTTGACTATTTTTCGTTCTGTCATTTTTTTATACGTGCAACGCACGTGTTTACAGTGTATGTGTTGGTTCCTAAAATTTTCTTGAGTCATAAATATTTTTCTTCTCATTTTCCTAGTCACAATTGTTATTTATTATTACGTAAAATTCATTAGGCCTAAATCCATTTTGTAGCCTACTAAAATTAATTTAAAGCCCATGATTAATTTTGTGTGCACTAAAGTGTACATTTAAATTATAGTTAGTTTGGTACACTTACCATATGTAACACACATATCTAACTTAATAAAAATTAATAATAAAATTTGTATGAAGAGTGCGCACACACATTGACTACACGTGCACGTGTTTCTTACCATGGTTGAGAATGAGGGAGAGTGGTGTGAGTTAGCGGGAAGTGGGGAGTTATTTTAGGAAGTGTGGAGCTATTTTGACCACACAATTTTCTTATAATAGTCCCTACTTTTGTCATGAACAACACAACTCAAAATAAAAATAAAAGAGAGAAAGAGGGAGAAGAGCTTGCGGGTTGTGCAAGGAAGAGGCCGGCCATTTTTGAAAGAGCTTGGAGCTTTTGAGCATTATTTTGTATGAGTTCTACTATTAAAAATTCTACATTTGAGGTGGGTGTTCCTTCAACTTTCTAATATGGTTTTTATTAATAGAATGCTTGATATGTATAATTTTTTAAATGCATGGTATATATAAATTGATTATTCAAGTTTAGATTATTTGTTGTTGACTGAATGTGCGAAATTATGATATGATTGATTTGGGGGACATTTTTAAGTTGTTGTTTTAAGTTTTAGTTGCACTTCAAAAAAATTATAACTATAAAACTAGATGGAATGTAGAGCTAAAAAATTTATAAGAGCATCTAGTATATTGTAATACCCCGCAAAATAGTATATGGCTATTTTGCATTGTAATCTGTGCATAATTGAGAATTGCACACGATTATGTATTTTGTACTGTTCGTATTATTAAAGTATCGAGTTGAGATTTATTTGAAATATTTTGGAGATCTGGGGGCCTATTTGTAAATATCCCTTTATAAATAAATATTTATATTATAAATTTTTTTATATAACCCCCCCTCCCCCCCCTTCCCCCCATTCCCCTCTCCTCCTTCTCCCTTCCCTTCCTGTTTTCATCCCGACCGAAAAGAACCCACCGACCCAACTTTCGGTCCTCTCTCACTCCGCCCAAATCCGCTCCATCTCTCCATGGTTTTCAAATTAAATTGAGGAATAGGCTAATTGGAGGGTGCTCTAGCTCATGGTAGCGTTGGTTTTTGGAGAAGGCTTCGGGAAGGTATGCCCAATTTTATGTTATGGTAGGAAGATTATGGTAGGGATAGGCTAAGTGTTGTTAATTTCTGTTGAGTAGGAATATTATGGTAGGAATATTAAGGGATGTTGGGAATGCTATAGGCGAGAAATTAGCAGATTATTAGAGAGTTTGCAAGTTGTTAGTAAATTAGGGTTTTGGGTTTGTAAAAGAGAATTAAATATGTAAGAATTAGTTCTCGTATTGTAGTGGAAATTTTAGTTGACCTACTAGAATTATTTGGGGAGTGATTTTGGCAATTGTTTGAAAATAAGAATCTTGTCGAAATTTGAATAGTACGTGCAATGCACGTGTGCATCCCAGGCATTCAATAAACACTTGTGTGATATTTGGAATAGTGTTATTAGCTCTCGTGATTGGTTTGGATGACTTGAGTCTTAATTGCTTTGAAATTTGATGATAGGATATATTAGCGACTTTGGATGCGGGGTGGAGCGGAGGCGCTTCGAGTCTTCGCAGGATATTTGGTGAGTATGATCTCTTTTATTTTATGTACATGGTGCGTTATGAAAATTTTAAATTTCGATTGCTGTGTATTTCCGATTTTGTATCTCAGTGTAGCCTGGGTGTTTTGAGCTAAAAATTTTTGTGGACACTCTTGTATGTGTCAACAACTATAGTCTAAATTTCATAAATTTTCGAGGTCATTTGATACCTCAAAAATTGGTGGAGTGCAGCTGGTCTGAAAGGACAGAGTTGAAGCTGATTGCTTTTTGGCTGAAGTTCAAAAGGTCATAACTAGTTGTGTATGTATGATCTTGCCATGAAATTTCGGGAGTAGCTTGTGGTATGAGTCTATTTGATGATTCCAAAATTTTAGAATTTTTAGAGGTCATTTGATGAGGTTAGAAAACTATTTAGTAAGGAGTAGTAAATACCCTGCTGAAAGAGAACAACTAAAAATCTTGCTATGTTTGAGGAGTCGCAGATCATTATGTGAAATGAATTTGAATGTGAATTTTGGACACAATGAAATGGTATATGTGTAGATTAAGAATCTCAAATTTCATGAGCATTAGACTCAAGGTTGATTTATTATTGAATTTCCATGTGGACTATGTTCAGCCTAGTACAAGTTGACTAGTTTGTGAAGATGAGAAATTGGAAAATTGACCAACTAGAGAATCATAGTAGGGAGTCATAGCTTTCTAACCCATCTGGAATTTTGTAATTCCAGTTTATAGGTTGAAAGTTATGATTTCCCAAAGATGAAACGGATCCAGTCTAATTAAGGTATTATTGGCTAAGTAAACCAGTTTCTCCCTATTTGTACACCTGATGGAACTTAGTGTTTTCCAGAACTCAATGATAGAATCTGAAGAGGTGTTCAACGAGAAAGTTGAAGTAGACACTCCCACCTTCCCATAGGATCCGGAATCGAGAATTTCCGATGAGTGAGCAAACATTTATGATATTAGAAATGTGCAGCGTGTGCAAGAAGAATATACTATTGACAGTATATAATGTTTTATAGTATCAAGATGATTGAATTCGGGGAAATGGTTAGCTGGAGAGTTGTAGACTAGAGTTTTATCTTTCCAGAATGGGTAGTATCAAGCAATTCTGTATTGTGTGTGGGAAGTTATGGATGTTGCAAGTTAGCAACCTGTTGTTTAGACTAAACTTCATGTTTAGTTGACTCGGGGACTTAAGTTCTATAAGAAATTGAGGGAGTCACCCACTAGGGGATTGCACTGGATTTCCCTACCCTTCTAAAAATTCTGAGTGTGTTGGATTCCGATGAGCGTAGCTTGGGTCCCAGCAACTGCTTTTTCTTGGACTATTTTATCGGACAATTGATGAGGAACCTTCTGCATACCGCAGTGTGGCGATCATGAGCTATCAGGATTTTAATCATGTTTTAGCAATTTATTTGGAACTTAGATAAGTTTTTGTGCTTAGTATTCTTGGTGGACATAAGTGAGTTGGGATATAGCTCTGGTCGGTTTGTGTTTGGTGTTTCAATTTCTGGGTCCGTCAATGGTCAAGAATTGATGGTTATGTGTGTGCTTAACTTCATTTGAATTGTATTGCATCCTTGGGGTATCGTTGTACCACTCGCTGAGGGTCATGGGCCAAAATTATTTGGTCGTTGACCTGTGAAGGTATTAGAAATCAGCGGATGTGATTCTCGTGATGATTGTTATTTTGACAGACCGGAAATGCTCGACATTGTTGATCGACACCGAGTGTGACTTGGGTAACAACTTGTTTTCCGTAAACTACATTGATTAGGTTTTCCTTTATTATTTCGCTTGAAGACCGAATTGGTGTTAGGGGTGATTTCCTATAATTCAACTCGTTCTGAGAGTTAGCACTAGGTGGTGATATTATGGGGTTCTCTCTTCCTGTCATTAGGGATACGTGCTGCGTGTGCGTATCTTACACTGTTGATTCCTGAAGTACCATGGTAAGAACGGAACGTCAATTTCATGGCGGATGGGGGGTTTTAGACCTTTGAGGCCGTCATGTTCTATGTTGGTGAACACGAACGGATCATAAAGGATCTTCTGCGCAATGGATATGCTCCGTGTATATCTGTAAGTTCGTCACAGCTTTCGAGGAGGGTCCGATGCAACAATTATTGGTGACAATGGGGTAGCGCCACGAATTATTTCTTTTATTTATACCTCATCAACCATGTCATACTATCAGGAACAAGAAGTGGACCGAATTAGAATGCATTTCATAGCGAGGATTCAAATCCCTGAACTGGAGAAACGGCTTGATCTGGGACACATGTAGTATGGGATGCATGTGTGTCCAGAGTCTTGCTGACATTAGATTAAGTGCATCTGTTCTATACTCTGTATTTTTGCATTAGACTCAGGTCATGGCATACACAAACACTAGAAAATTAGGATACACGTTTATTTTCCATTCAAGATGAATTCCGAGTGTGATAGTTGAAGTGTGTAATGAGTGTGAAAGTGAAGTATTGCGAGACGTGATGATATATATTGTAAGAATTGAATGAATGCGATGTTATGTGATATGAGATTGGGAAAGAACATGTTGATGAATGAAGATGAGTATGAAAGAATATAAGTCGTGAGTCTGTAAATGCAAATGAATGGTAAATGACGTGCAGTTTATGTGAAAGTAGAGTTATTTGTGAATGATTTCCAACTAAGGATATGTATGTTATGAGCGGGTATGGATGTACATACAGGTGATGACTCAGAGGGTATTTGATGTGAAATTCCATTTATGATGTTTACATGTTCAGATTTCAAGTAAAATTTGATTATCTTGGTATTCGTAAGTTCGTTCTGTTTTACTTATAAAGTTTAATTTATTTGCTTAATTAGTAGATTATACTCACACCAGAAATGGCTAAACCCTTAGTGTTTGGGGGGTTAGGGAGTTCCTGGACTACCCTAGATCCCCTACTGTTACAGGTCCTCAACAGTGCAGAGGTGAGGTGTAGATTCATGATTCTGTGGAGTGCAGCTTTTATTTTAAAATTGTTGGTTAAAGTTTAATTATGTGAATAGTAAAATTTATGATTTAAATTGTATTTTAGATGTATAAGTATGTGGATGATGATGATGAGTAATAGTGTGGAGGGGCATGATATGTTTTTGACCCGTACCCATCTCGTGGTGGAGTATCGGGCCCTGTGGTATGTTTTATAGGTTACCTTCTAAAAACTTTACTACGTTTTCAAAGAAATTTATGGTTTTTAATTGATAACTGATATCCTATTATGAGTTTGGCCCCCAGAGCATGATATTTATATTTCCTGTGTGATTCTGCTTATTTTGGCCTGGGGAGCCCATGATATTATTGCCTGTGATGTGAGCTACGGGATTTGGAGGAGAATTCCGTAAGCTTTTTGTGTTTCGGGGCAAAAATTTCAGGGGAAATTCTGCCAAAATTTTCTTTGAAATATAACTATCTTAGTTTATGTTTAAAGTGATATAGAAATTGAAAGAATTGAATTTTGAAGTCAAAAGAAATGGGGGAGGCATTACAGTTTGATATGGCAGATTGATATTTGTAATTTTTGATGTGATGACTCTAATGGCAATAAAAGTGTTTTAAATTTCCGTGTTATTTACTGTGTTGAGATGAATTTGAAGGCAAAGATTCTGGTTGTGTCACGGATGTCCGATAACGGGGATCCGGGGCGTTACAGAAGTGGTATCAGAGCCTACTTCAAATTGTAATCTAACATGGTAGGAAATTAAAATCTTAAAGTGCTAGGTTAGAGGCAGGATTGTGATCAGATAGTTCGAGTAATTGATATATATCTGAGATTCCTCTCTAACCAAGACTGAACTCATTTGCATTTTTTTTTGAAGAAAATGTGGAATCTGGCCACCCTATTTCATTAATAAGTGATTAATAAAATATATTCAGAGAACTGAGCCTACAACAACATCCTACAACCAGAACAAAATAATATAAACTCCACCCCGAACATGGGGGGTGGGACAAAAAAAATATCGAGTAGCCACATAGAGATACATCAAATCCCCCCAACAAACCCTGGGGCGGTGGGTATCAAGGAGCCTAGAAACTGTGCTGTGCTGGCTTTCAATCGATCGTCGGCCCGATCTCAATCTCCTCATCATCAAAATCCTCTACCTGGAAAACACTTGCAATCCTTCCTCTGGGACCTGCCACTGCCACATTAGCCCAAAAAGAAATGAAATGCATAATGTGAGTCAAATTGTTAGAAATACTATTGCAAGATCTACGAAAATAGAGATTATTTTGTCTAGCCATAGAACTCAGGTCATTGCGGCGATAGCTAACTCGTTTTCATTTTGTAGAATGGTATTCGAAGATATCTTCATCAATTATGTGTTAGTGGCGGCAGATGAACTAATGCCTACAAATGGACCGATGTCAGCAATAGAAGAAATAGTGGAATTCCATAACAGGCTGAGAATGAAAATGACTCACCCCCACCATCATCAAGGCCAACCATGGAGCAACAGATTGCACACTTGAAGGAAGAGCAAAAGCAACTTCAATCATATATGACACGCTTACAGGACCATTGGAGGGGACCCCATGAAGACTTTTCGGTATGCTACTTCCTGGTGAATAACTTTCCTTCTAATTAAAGCTTAGTGTCAGCAGATATGATGATCATAAATCATATGGTATCACTTTACAACTTATGATTATGATCTTCCCTATATCTGAACCAGTCTCAATGTACTTTATTTTTACTAATGAGCTTGGTGCAGTCGTGTTCAGAAGTGGCTAGTCTGTAACCAGACATCAATGGAGGCAAACCTGCAACTGGATATCGAAAGGCAAATCTGCAACCGAATGTCCAAAAGGCAAACCTGCAACTGGATATCGGAAGGCAAGTCTGCAATCGAATTTCCAGAAGGCAAATCTGCAACCGGATGTCGAAAAAGCCAATTCGTAACCTGATGTGCAGGTAACAAGTCTATAGTCAAACGACAAGTAAGGGCGAATGGTAGCACAAAAGTTGAGAAGGAACGATAAGGCCACGCCGAAAAGCTCAATACTGAGACTAGAATTTGCGACATACCAAGGAAGGTACTGGTAGAAATTAGCATGAACCGGCGCCATCACCAGGAACTAATCAAGACTGGGCTCGAGGAAGGATCTGTCAACGATCAACCCAATCATTCTCAGAAGCGGCAGAGTTCTCCAAGATCAGCTTATGATTAAGCAACCACCAGGAGC
The DNA here is from genome assembly GCA_017893485.1 of Hemerocallis citrina. NCBI lineage: Eukaryota > Viridiplantae > Streptophyta > Magnoliopsida > Asparagales > Asphodelaceae > Hemerocallis > Hemerocallis citrina. The sequence continues at coordinate 185,505,303 of CM030358.1, read as the reverse complement.
ACGCCAAGGAGGAAATCTCGCTTAGACAGAGGGCAATCATGTTAACAATTCAGCAAGGTTATCAAGAGGAGCTGCTCAGGGGCTGAAGCGGCAATGTGTGACTTCATCCTTTCTAAGGAGGGAGTGGTTACCAACCAACAGGAGTCGTAATCAGGAGTAAATCAACATCACGTGTAAACAAGAATAGAGCAAGGTAATGCAGCCATTGGCTACTCCAGAGCAGGAGCAGAAGAATGTCAACATCAAATTCATGATGGGTCTGTCCAGAAGGCTGAAGGACAACAGTTCAACTAGGTAGAAGACCAGTTTTTCGAGAATATCACTCGAGGAACTGGAGATGGTTCAGGAAAATGTCTCGTGAACCATTGATGTTTGTGTTTTGTTTTTCTCACCACTAGCATCGTTCTGAGGACAGAACGATTCAAAGGAGGGAGTGATGTAATACCCCACAAAATAGCATATGTCCATTTTGCATTGTAATCTGTACACAATTGAGAATTGCGTCCGATTATGTATTTTGTACTGTTCGTATTATTAAAGTATCGAGTTGGGGTTTGTTTGAAATATTTTGGAGATCGGGGGCCTATTTGTAAATATCCCTTTATAAATATATATTTATATTATAATTTTTTATATAACCCCCCCCCCCCCCCTTCCCCTCTCCTCCTTCTCCCTTCCCTTCCTGTTTTCATCCCGACCGAAAAGAACCCACCGACCCAACTTTCGGTCCTCTCTCTCCGCCCAAATTCGCTCCATCTCTTCATGATTTTCAAATTAAATTGAGGGATAGGCTAATTGGAGGGTGCTCTAGCTCATGGTAGCGTCGGTTTTTGGAGAGGGCTTCGGGAAGGTATGCCTTATTTTATGTTATTGCATAAAATTAAGTGTTGTTAATTTCTATTGAGTAGGAATATTATGGTAGGAAGATTAAGGGATGTTTGGAATGCTAGAGGTGAGAAATTAGCAGATTATTAGAGAGTTTTCAAGTTGTTAGTAAATTAGGATTTTCGGTTTGTAAAAGAGAATTAAATATGTAAGAATTAGTTCTCGTAAGGTAGTGGAAATTTTAGTTGAGCTACTAGAATTATTTGGGGAGTGATTTTAGTAATTGTTTGAAAATAAGAGTCTTTTCAGAATTTGAATAGTACGTGCAATGCACGTGTGCATCCCAGGCGTTCAATAAACGCTTGTGTGATATTTGGAATAGTGTTATTAGCTCTCGTAATTGGTTTGGATGACTTGAGTCTTAATTGCTTTGAAATTTGATGATAGGATATATTAGTGACTTTGGATGCGGGGTGGCGTGGTGGCCCTTCAAGTCTTCGCAGGATATTTGGTGAGTATGATCTCTTTTATTTTATGTACATGGTGCATTATGAAAATTTTAAATTTCGATTGCTGTGTATTTCCGATTTTGTATCTCAGTGTAGCCTGGGTATTTTGAGCTAAAACTTTTTGTGGACACTCTTATATGTGTCCACAGCTATAGTCTAAATTTCATAAATTTTCGAAGTCGTTTGATACCTCAAAAATTTGTGGTGTGCAGCTGGTCTAAAAGGGCATAGCTGAAGCTGATTGCTTTTTGGCTGAAGTTCAAAAGGTCACAACTAGTTGTGTATATATGATCTTGCTATGAAATTTTGGGAGGAGCTTGTGGTATGAGTCTATTTGATGATTCCCAAATTTTAGAATTTTTAGAGGTCATTTGATGAGGTTTCAAAACTATTTAGTGAGGACTAGTAAATACCCTACTGAAAGAGAACAGCTGAAAATCTTGCTATGTTTGAGGAGTCGTAGATCATTATGTGAAATGAATTTGAATGTGAATTTTGGACACAATGAAATGGTATATGTGTAGATTAAGAATCTCAAATTTCATGAGTATTGGAATCAAGGTTGATTTATTATTGAATTTTCAAGTGGCCTATGTTCAGCCTAGTACAAGTTGACTAGTTTGTGAAGATGAGAAATCGGAAAATTGACCAACTAGAGAGTCGTAGTAGGGAGTCATAGCTTTCTAACCCATCTGGAATTTTGTAATTCCAGTTTATAGGTTGAAAGTTATGATTTTCCAAAGATGAAACGGATCCAGTCTAAGTTAAGGTATTATTGGCTAAGTAAACCAATTTCTCCCTCTTTGTATACCTGATGGAACTTAGTGTTTTCGAGAACTCAATGATAGAATCTGAAGAGGTGTTCAACGAGAAAGTTGAAGTGGACACTCCCACCTTTCCATAGGATCCGGAATCGAGATTTTCCGATGAGTGAGCAAACTTTTATGATATTGGAAATGTGCAGCGAGTGCAAGAAGAATATACTATTGACAGTATATGATGTTTTATAGTATCAAGATGATTGAATTCGAGGAAATGGTTAGCTAGAGAGTTGTAGACTAGGGTTTTATCTTTCCAGAATGGATAGTATCAAGCAATTCTGTATTGTGTGTTGGAAATTATGGACGTTGCAAGTTAGCAACCTGTTGTTTAGACTAAACTTCAAGTTTAAGTTGACTCGAGGACTTGAGTTCTATAAGAAATTGAGGGAGTCTCCCACTAGGGGATTGCAGTGGATTTCCCTACCCTTCTAGAAATTTTGAGTGTGTTGGATTCCGATGAGCGTAGCTTGGGTCACAGCTACTGCTTTTTCTTGAACTATTTCATCGGACAATTGATGAGGAACCCTCTGCATACCGCAGTGTGGTGATCATGAGCTATCAGGATTTTAATGATGTTTTAGCAATTCATTTGGAACTTAGATAAGTTTTTGTGCTTAGTATTCTTGGTGGACATAAGTGAGTTGGGATATAGCTCTGGTCGGTTTGTGTTTTGGTGTTTCGATGCCTGAGTCCGTCAATGGTCAAGAATTGATGGTTATGTGTGTGCTTACCTTCATTTGAATTGTATTGCATCCTTGGGGCACCGTTGTACCACTTGCTGAGGGTCACGGGCCAAAATTATTTGGTCGTTGACCTGTGAAGGTATTAGGAATCAATGGATGTGATTCCCGTGATGATTGTTGTTTTGACAGACCGAACATGCTCGACATTGGTGATCGACACCGAGTGTGACTTGGGTAACAACTCGTTTTCCGTAAACTGCATTGATTAGATTTTCCTTTATTATTTCGCTTGAAGACCGAATTGGTGTTAGGGGTGATTCCCTATAATCCAACTCGTTCTGAGAGTTAGCACTAGGTGGTGATACTATGGGGTTGTCTCTTCCTGTCATTAGGGATACGTGCTGCGTGTGCGTATCTTGCACTGTTGATTCCTGAAGTACCATGGTAAGAACGGAACGTCAATTTCATGGCGGATAGGGGGTTTTAGACCTTTGAGGCCGTCATGTTCTATGTTGGTGGACACGAATGGATCATAAAGGATCTTCTGCGCAATGGATATGCTCCGTGTATATCTGTAAGTTCTTCACAGCTTTCGAGGAGGGTCCGATGCAACAATTATTGGTGACAACGGGGTAGCGCCACGAATTATTTCTTTTATTTATACCTCATCAACCATGTCATACTATCAGGAACAGGAAGTGGACCAAATTAGAATTCATTGCATAGCGAGGGTTCAAATCCCTGAACTGGAGAAACGGCTTGATCTGGGACACATGTAGTATAGGATGCATGTGTGTCCAGAGTCTTGCTGATATTAGATTAAGTGCATCTGTTCTATACTTTGTATTTTTGCATTAGACTCTGGTCATGGCATACACAAATACTAGAAAATCAGGATACACGTTTATTTTCCATTCAAGATGAATTCCGAGTGTGATAGTTGAAGTGTGTAATGAGTGTGAAAGTGAAGTATTGCGAGACGTGATGATATATGTTATAAGAAATGAATGAATACGATGTTATGTGATATGAGATTGGGAAAGAACATGTTGATGAATGAAGATGAGTATGAAAGAATATAAGTCGTGAGTCTGTAAATGCAAATGAATGGTAAATGAGGTGCATTTTATGTGAAAGTAGAGTTATTTGTGAATGATTTCCAACTAAGGATAAGTATGTTATGAGCGGATATGGATGTACTTACAGGTGATGACTCAGAGGGTATTTGATGTGAAATTCCATTTATGATGTTTACATGTTCAGATTTCAAGTAAAATTTGATTATCTTGGTATTCGTAAGCTCGTTCTGTTTTACTTATAAAGTTTAATTTATTTACTTAATTAGTAGATTATACTCACACCAGAAATGGCTAAACCCTTAGTGTTTGGGAGGTTAGGGAGTCCCTGAACTACCCTAGATCTCCTACTGTTACAGGTCCTCAACAGTGCAGAGGTGAGGTGTAGATTCATGATTCTGTGGAGTACAGCTTTTATTTTAAAATTGTTGGTTAAAGTTTAATAATGTGAATAGTAAAATTTATGATTTAAATTTTATTTTAGATGTATAAGTATGTGGATGATGATGATGAGTAATAGTGTGGAGTGGCATGATATGTTTTTGACCTGTACCCATCTCGTGGTGGAGTATCGGGCCCTGTGGTATGTTTTATAGGTTACCTTCTAAAAACTTTGCTACGTTTTCAAAGAAATTTATGGTTTTTAATTAATAATTGATATCCTATTATGAGTTTGGCCCCCAGAGCATGATATTTATGTTGCCTGTGTGATTCTGCTCATTTTGGCCTGGGGAGCCCATGATATTATTACCTGCGATGTGAGCTACGGAATTTAAAGTAGAATTCCGTAAGCTTTTTGTGTTTCGGGGCAGAAATTTCTGGAAAAATTCTGCCAAAATTTTCTGTGAAATATAACTATCTTAGTTTATGTTTAAAGTGCTATAGAAATTGAAAGAATTGAATTTTGAAGTCTAAAGAAAAGGGGGGAGGCATTACAGTTTGATATGGCAGATTGATATTTGTAATTTTTGATGTAATAACTCTGATGGCAATAAAAGTGTTTTAAATTTTCGTGTTATTTACTGTGTTGAGATGCATTTGAAGGCAAAGATTATGATTGTGTCACGGATATCCGATAACGGGGATCCGAGACGTTACATATATGTCTAGAACATCTCCTTAAAATCTCATAATTTTTGGATGTCGTGTACTATTTTAATAAAATCGAAACTTAAGACTAGTTGGCGTTTGGCTAGTTGCTAGAAATTTGTATACATTTCGGGTTTTGTTCATTTCAACATCTTAGATGAAGTATTTTGAGAAAATTCAAAACTAAGAACTTGAATTAGATTCGTTAACATTTCTGTAAAGTCTAATAAATCAATTTTTCATAAAGAACTGAATTTATATTGAATTTTACAAGGTTGAATAGTGGTAGTATGTATAACATTTCAACCCTACTGTACATTTCGAAAAATTCAGGGTTATAGATACAATATTTTGGGGAAACTTATAACTACAAAGTTATAGTATACTTGTATACCCTTAATGTTATTTAAAGAACACAAAGTTTCATGATGTATAAAATTTTCTATGATTTTTACAAGTAGCATGAGATGCAGTTTTCGGATTTTAAACCTACTGTTTTGCAAATGAATTTAGACGAAGTAATTGAGGATTAATGTAGATGATCTTAACTACAAAGTTGTAGTAGACTCATTCATGATTCCTATAAAACTAATAAACCTATTTTGGAGTAGTATTGGAATTTATATGGTTTTTTCAATACCGTTGGGTTGATGTCTTTTGTCTAGTTGTCCTAAAACTTTTACGAAGTATAAGATTGGATTTAAAATTGGAATGTTAGTATGATGTACCTTATGAGGAATTATGAGGAATTTAATTATCTTGTCAAGGGTTGTATTATGAGGTTTAATGTGTGAATTAAGGAGAAAATGTGAGGATTGAGTTGAATATAAAAAGTGGAGTTTGGAACTAAATAAATACTAATTTACATTTTGGTTAAGAAGAAAATTTTGATACTTTTGACTATAACTTTTAACTATAAGTATTCTAAAATTATATCCTTTGGATTAAACTCGATCCAGAGTTAATTTGAGTTTGCTAAAGAATAAAATTCGAAGTTGAATGTTACATTGTTTAGAAAAAAATGATCCATTGAATGAAACTACAACTTCATTGAGAATCTTATTAGAAGGGGGTGAATAAACTATCTATTTATACATAGAGGATGTTGATTTGAAATTGTTGGATAAGACTATGAAACTAGTTATGCAAATAACTGAGTTGTGTGAACAAGGGAATAATTGGATATGCGAATAGATAAAATTTCAAAATATGAATAAAAATGGTATGAATAACTCATGATGTTGTGAGCATGAAATGAGTAGATTCTAGAGGCTAAGTGAGACCCAGAATACCGGCAGTTGTGACAAATAAAATTTGAGAAGTAACAAGTGTGGGCTAACTTTCTCTTTGGAAGTAGCCAGTGTGGGCTAACATTCTCAGTGTGTTGGTTTAAGCCTGGTGGGTAAACTAGCTCTAGATCTTAATAACTTTAATTTAAACTTAAGGTCATGCACTAGTTGGAGATATGATGAAACAAGAGCAAACGTGAGTTATTGACTTCCGGATGACTCACAGAGTGAGACAATCTCCAATATTCTGGAACGAGGGATGAAATAGGCTCTAGGATGATCCACGGAGTGGGATTCATCTCCAGTATTCCGGGGCAAGAGTGACGCGCACGGGGTATTTGTGCAATAAGGGTTCCAGAATGACTCGCGGAGTAAGACAATCCCCAGTATTCCGGGACGATGGATGAAATAGGCCACAGAATGATCCGCGATGTGGGATTGATCTCCAGTATTCCGGGGCGAGAACCAATACTTGCAAAGTATCTAAATCTTGTAATCATAGTAGTAGGTTGCATGGCGAGGGACTAAACCCTATAATGTGGAGTTCGATATGGGCTTGCTCTCGTACCTATGTAATATGGGATGCATCGAATCCGAACAAGTATGCATTAGTGTCATCGTAGTGTGAATGTCTGCATTAGGCATTAAGTCATATCAAACACTGACACGACCAGAATAGTCACTTTTCCTATTTGCATTCAAGTTTGTGTTTGCTAAACTAGAAGAATCGGTGTATTATAGCATTGCGTCAGTTGTATACAACTGACATGTCCACAGTTTTCTAGTTGCAAGATTGGGCTTGGCATGGACTTGAAGTCACTATGATGAGTTGTCACAAGACTGATGGATATTCATTATTGTAGATTTTATTGTATTCATTTAATTCCGCTGTACTATTCTAAAAAACGTTGTTGTAAATGAAAGTTTTAAATTCCTTGTAAATTTGTACGAATTTGTAGTAAAAGATCCTGTATTTGCTACGAATTACATGTGTTTGGAATTTAGGGTGTTAAATTTATTCTACCGCCTTTACCCGAGCAAGCTCCAACTCAACCTTGCGTGAAGCGCAGCGCAAACGGATGAGCCCCAACCCTGTTAAGTGCAACGCATCACGAAGCAAAGCAAGCTCAATGTTCCAAGGACCTCATTCAATGTACGCAACTACTTGTCAGCAAATAGGAGAATGGAATTGCTTCAACACTGAACAAGTACAAGGGATTTCACTTTAATATTAATAAGATTCAGAACTCCACAACTCATTCGCTCCACAAAATGAGTTCAGCACACCGCTTACCACTTGAGTCCCTCCGGCGAACAACTCGTTGGCTCCAAACAATAAGATCAATGCTCCGTTCACCGCTTGAGCTTAATTAACAACTCGTTAACTTCAAACAATGAGTTCAACGCTTGAGCACTAACAACAACTTGTTGACTCCAAACAACGAGTTCAACACTCTGCTCTTCGCTCGAGCTCCATCAACAACTCGGTGGCACCAAACAACGAGTTCAACACCATGCTCATCAATCGAGCTCTATCAGCAACTCGTTAACTCCAAACAACGGGTCCAGCACCCCGCTCTTCGCCCGAGTCCTTCCAACAACTTCTTATTTTCATGCAATAAGCTCGGCGCCCATCGCCAGCCTAGAAAGCTCTCTATTAACTTTTCGAGTTCAAACAGAAAGCTTTACCTTAACTCGATCAAAGAGTTACCTCTACAAACTTATTGGGCGCAAACGGCAAGTTCAAACATCCAACTCCGTCACAGAATTCCCGGTTAACTTGTCGGGTTCAAACAACAAGAACGAAAAGCCTTACCTTAACTCGATCAAAGAGTTGCCTCTACAAACTTGTTGGGCGCAAACAACAAGTTCAAACATCCAACTCCTTCACAGAGTTCTCTATTAACTTGTCGGGCGCAAACAACAAGTTTGACGTCCAACTCCGTATTACAAACTTGCTGGGATCAGACTGCAAGTTCAGTGTTCAACTTCGTCTTAGAGCTGCCTCTATAAAACTTGCTGGACGCAAACAGCAAGTTCAAACGTCCAACTCCGTCACAAAGTTCTCTGTTAACTTGCCGGGTTCAAATGGTAAGCTTTACCTCAACTTGATCAAAGAGTTGCCTCTATAAACTTGTTGGGAACAAACAACAAGTTCAAATGTTTGACTCCGTCTTAGAGTCGTCTCTCAAAACTTGCTGGGATCAAATGGCAAGTCCAACGTCTAACTCCATTTCAATGGCATCCCTTCAGACTTGTTGGGTGCAAACAGCAAGTTCCAACTTCGTCATGGGGATGCCTCTACAAAGATTGCCAGGTTCAAACAACAAGCTCTACTTCAACTCGATCGAAGAGTTGCCTCTACAAACTTGCTGGGCGCAAACAGCAAGTTCAAATATCCAACTCCATCACAAAGTTCTCTATTAACTTGTTGGGCGCAAACAACAAGTTCAATGTCCAACTCCATATTACAAACTTTCTGGGATCAAACGGCAATCACAACATGCAACTCTACCACAGAGTTTGCTCAAAAGTTGCAGGGCGCAAAAGACAAGTTCAACGTTCAACTCTATCTAGAGTCATCTCTACAAAACTTCTTGGATGCAAACGACAAGTTCAAACAACCAACTTCGACACAGAGTTCTCAACAAACTTGTCGGGATCAAACGACTAACTCTACATTAACTCGATCAAAGAGTTGCCTCTCCACGGACTTGCTGGGCACAAACAATAAGTTCAAACGACCAACTCCATCTCAGAGTTGTCTCTTCAAACTTGTTTTGCACAAACGGTAAGTCCGACATTCAAATCCATCTCATAGTTGTCTCCTCAAAAATTGCTGGGGTGCAAACGGCAAGTCTAACATCAACTTCGTCTCAAAGTTCCTTCACAAACTCGGTGGGCGCAAACAGCGAGTCCAAATGTCAGCTACGTCATAGGGAGTCTCTACAAAACTTGTTGGGTGCAAACTGCAAGCTCAACGTTCAACTCTCACAAGAATTGCATTAACAATAGCTCATGTCTAGGTCAGCTACATACACAAGATCCAACGATCAAAGCACTCAGCTCCCAGACTGATGCAACACTCGTCCAACAACACAATGCTTAATCGACAAAAGTGCAGTTCAGCGGAACGGACGGCAAAAGTGTTAAATTTATTCTACCGCCTTTACCCGAGCAAGCTCCAACTCAACCTTGCGTGAGAGCAGTGCAAACGGATGAGCCCCAACCCTGTCAAGTGCAACGCATCACGAAGCAAAGCAAGCTCAATGTTCCGAGGACCTCATTCAATGTACGCAACTACTTGTCAGCAAATAAGAGAATGGAATTACTTCAACACTGAACAAGTACAAGGGATTTCACTTCAATATTAATAAGATTCAGAACTCCACAACTCGTTCGCTCCATAAAATGAGTTCAGCACACCGCACGCCACTTGAGTCCCTCCGGCGAACAACTCGTTGACTCCAAACAATGAGATCAATGCTCCGTTCATCGCTTGAGCTTAATTAACAACTTGTTAACTCCAAACAATGAGTTCAATGCTTGAGCACTAACAACAACTTGTTGACTCCAAACAACGAGTTCAACGCTCTGCTCTTCGCTCGAGCTCCATCAATAACTCGTTGGCACCAAACAACGAGTTCAACACCATGCTCATCGATCGAGCTCTATCAGCAACTCGTTGACTCCAAACAACAGGTTCAGCACCCCGCTCTTCGCTCGAGTCCATCCAACAACTTCTTATTTTCATGCACTAAGCTCGGTGCCCATCGCCAGCCTAGAATGCTCTCTATTAACTTTTTGGGTTCAAACGGAAAGCTTTACCTCAACTCGATCAAAGAGTGGCCTCTACAAACTTGTTGGGCACAAACGGTAAGTTCAAACATCCAACTCCATCACAGAGTTCTCAGTTAACTTGCCGGGTTCAAACAAAAAGAACGAAAAGCTTTACCTTAACTCAATCAAAGAGTTTCCTCTACAAACTTGTTGGGCGCAAACAACAAGTTCAAACATCCAACTCCGTCACAGAGTTCTCTATTATCTTGTCGGGCGCGAACAACAAGTTTGACATCCAACTCCGTATTACAAACTTGTTGGGATCAAACTGCAAGTTCAGCGTTCAGCTCGTCTCAAAGTTGTTTCTATAAAACTTGCTGGACGCAAACAGCAAGTTCAAACGTCCAACTCCGTCACAAAGTTCTCTATTAACTTGTCGGGTTCAAATGGTAAGATTTACCTCAACTTGATCAAAGAGTTGCCTCTATAAACTTGTTGGGAACAAGCAACAAGTTCAAATGTTCGACTCCATCTTAGAGTCGTCTCTCCAAACTTGCTGGGATCAAATACAAGTCCAACGTCTAACTCCGTTTCAAAGTCGTCCCTTCAGACTTGTTGGGCACAAACAGCAAGTTCCAACTTCGTCATGGGGATGCCTCTACAAAGCTTGACAGGTTCAAACAACAAGCTCTACTTCAACTCGATCAAAGAGTAGCCTCGACAAACTTGCAGGGCGCAAACATCAACTTCAAACATCCAACTCCATCACAAAGTTCTCTATTAACTTGTCGGGCGCAAATAACACGTTCAATGTCCAACTCCATAACACAAACTTTTCGGGATCAAATGGCAAGCGCAACAAGCAACTCTACCACAGAGTTCTCTCAAAACTTGTAGGGTGCAAACGACAAGTTCAACATTCAACTCTGTCTAGAGTCGTCTCTACAAAACTTCCTGGATGCAAATGACAAGTTCAAACAACCAACTTCGACACAGAGTTCTTTACAAACTTGTCGGGATCAAACGACAAACTCTACATCAACTCGATCAAAGAGTTACCTCTCCACGGACTTGCTGCGCACAAACAATAAGTTTAAATGATCAACTTCGTCTCAGAGTTGTCTCTTCAAACTTGTTGTGCGCAAATAGCTAGTTCAACATTCAACTCTATCTCATAGTTGTCTCCTCAAAAATTGCTGGGTGCAAAGAGCAAGTCCAACATCAACTTCGTCTCAAAGTTCCTTCACAAACTCGATGGGCGCAAACACTGAGTCCAAACGTCAGCTACGTCATAGGGAGTCTCTACAAAACTTGTCGGGAGCAAACTGCAAGCTCAACGTTCTACTCTCACAAGAATTGCATCAACAATAGCTCATGTCTAGGTCAGCTACATACTCAAGATCCAACGATCAAAGCACTCAGCTCCCAGACTGATGCAACACTCGTCCAACAACACAATGCTTAATCGACAAAAGTGCGGTTCAGCAGAAAGGACGACAAAAGTGCGCTTTAGCAGAACGGACAACAAAAGTGTTAAGTTTATTCCACCGCCTTTACCCGAGCAAGCTCCAACTCAACCTTGCGTGAAGCATAGTGCAAACGAATGAGCCCCAACCCTGTTAAGTGCAAGTTCAATGTTTCGAGGACCTCATTAAATGTACGCAACTACTTGTTAGCAAATAGGAGAATGGAATTGCTTCAACACTGAACAAGTACAAGGGATTTCACTTCAATATTAATAAGATTTAGAACTCCACAACTCATTCGCTCCACAAATGAGTTCAGCACACCACACACCACTTGAGCCCCTCCGGTGAACAACTCGTTGGCTCCAAACAATGAGATCAATGCTCCGTTCACCGCTTGAGCTCAATTAACAACTCGTTAACTCCAAACAACAAGTTCAATGCTTGAGCACTAACAACTTGTTGACTCCAAACAACGAGTTCAACGCTCTACTCTTCGCTTGAGCTCCATAAATAATTCGCTAGCACCAAACAATAAGTTCAACACCATGCTCACCGATCGAGCTCTATCAGCAACTCATTGACTCCAAACAACGGGTTCAGCACCCTGCTCTTCGCTCGAGTCCTTCCAGTAACTTCTTATTTTCATGCAATAAGCTCGGCACCCATCGCCAGCCTAGAATGCTCTCTATTAACTTTTTGGGTTCAAATGGAAAGTTTTACCTCAACTCGATCAAAGAGTTACCTCTACAAACTTGTTGGGCGCAAATGGCAAGTTCAAACATCCAACTCCGTCACAGAGTTCTCAGTTAACTTGCCGGGTTCAAACAACAAGAACGAAAAGCTTTACCTTAACTTGATCAAAGAGTTGCCTCTACAAACTTATTGGGCGCAAACAACAAGTTCAAACATCCAACTCCGTCACAGAGTTCTCTATTAACTTGTCGGGCGCATACAACAAGTTTGACGTCCAACTCCGTATTACAAATTTGCTGGGATCAAACAGCAAGTTCAGCGTTCAACTTCGTCTCAGAGTTTTCTCTATAAAACTTGCTGGACGTAAACAGCAAGTTCAAACGTCCAACTCGGTCACAAAGTTCTCTATTAACTTGCCGGGTTCAAATGGTAAGTTTTACCTCAACTTGATCAAAGAGTTGTCTCTATAAACTTGTTGGGAACAAATAACAAGTTAAAATGTTCAACTCCGTCTTAGATTTGTCTCTCCAAACTTGCTGGGATTAAACGACAAGTCCAATGTCTAACTCCATTTCAAAGTCATCCCTTCAGACTTGTTGGGCGCAAACAGCAAGTTCCAACTTCGTCATGGTGATGCCTCTACAAAGCTTGCCAGGTTCAAACAACAAGCTCTACTTCAACTCGATCAAAGAGTTGCCTCTACAAACTTGCAGGGCACAAACAGCAAGTTCAAACATCCAACTCCATCACAAAGTTCTCTATTAACTTGTCGGGCGCAAACAACAAGTTCAATGTCCAACTCCATAACACAAACTTTTCGGGATCAAATGGCAAGCTCAACATGCAACTCTACCACAAAGTTCTCTCAAAACTTACAGGGCGCAAACGACAAGTTCAACGTTCAACTCTGTCTAGAGTCGTCTCTACAAAACTTCCTGGATGAAAACAAAAAGTTTAAACAAATAACTTCGACACAGAGTTCTCTACAAACTTGTCGGGATCAAACGACAAACTCTACATCAACTCGATCAAAGAGTTGCCTCTCCACGGACTTGCTAGGCACAAACAAGTTCAAACGACCAACTCCATCTCAGAGTTGTCTTTTCAAACTTGTTGTGCGCAAATGGCAAGTTCAACATTCAACTCCATCTCATAGTTGTCTCCTCAAAAATTGCTAGGTGCAAACGGCAAGTCCAACATCAACTTCATCTCAAAGTTCCTTCACAAACTCGATGGGCGCAAAAAGTGAGTCCAAACGTCAGCTACGTCATAGGGAGTCTTTAAAAAATTTGTTGGGTACAAACTGCAAGCTCAACGTTCAACTCTCACAAGAATTGCATCAATAATAGCTCATGTTTAGGTCAGCTACATACTCAAGATCCAACGATCAAAGCACTCAGCTCCCAGACTGACGCAACACTCGTCCAACAACACAATGCTTAATCGACAAAAGTGCAGTTCAGCAGAACGGACGACAAGATATTCGATCGACAAAACAAGTAAACAACACAAAGTTTGGTCAACAAAAGAGCAATTCGACGAGGAAAACCGTTCAACAAATGCTTAGTGTGCAAAAAATCTCCAGATTAAACACCATAGAACGAGTTGGCAAGCCCAAGAAATCATAATCACTAAAAAGATCCAATTGGTGGATTTAAAGCCAAGGATCGTAAAGTGAACTTTGGATATATGTGTAACACCCCGAATTCTAAATAAGTCTGAATTCGAAGTTCCACAGGATCTTTACACTTCACTTCGTACAATTTTACAAAGAATTTAAAACTTTTTATACAATAATGATTTACATCAACGCTGCGGAATTATAAATTACAACATGATACATGAATTAAATAACAATTTGAACATTTCTTTAAGCAGCATTTCCTCTTTAGTCCTTTCATTCACTTTATCCTGCATAGAAACTGTGGGCACGTCAGTTGTATAAAACTGACGCTAGGATATAATACATCAATTTCTCTTACATGGAAAACACACACTTGTTCACAAACAAACTAAGGGGACTATCTTATTGATTTCGTGTGTGAATGTGCACTTAGTCCTTAATGCAGTTATTTATATTTAATGACATTAATGCGCACTTGTTCGGATTCTATGCATCTCATACTACATAGGTCCGAGGGCAAGTCCTTAATCATTCTTAATCTTGTAAGGTTGACTCCCTCTCTATGAGTTTAACTACTATGGTAGCTATGGTAAGTATCCTAAGTGTTCTATGAGTTATGAGCCAATGTCCAGACATCTCGAAGAGAATTCCACGTCATCACATGACGCATCATGCAGACATCTTATGGAAAATTCGCCTCCGCCATGGAACGATGACACTACGTTGTCACCAAGCACCCCACAAGCGTCGCCACGGTCCCGATATCCTAGAGATGTATTCATGCCCTAACATGACGCATCATGTGGACATCCTGTGAACACTCTCACACCGTAGATCCGAGGCCATCATACTTGTGTTTTTCTCTTACTTTCATCACATCTTCACTATGTGTCTAATCCTTGGATAATTGAATCATGGATAAAATTACTATCCTAGAGTTAGCATCACCTCTACACCGATCTTAAATATCAACTGTTAATCATGACCCAATCTTGGTCTTTATTTATCACATTTCTCTTTCAAAAATTTATTCATGCCGATGTAATGACTTAGCTAAACTCTAGTGTCAAACTCGTTTCATGTTCATCAAAATGAAAGTTCATATTCACATATTTCTACCTTTCATCTTGATTCTTTTACTTCATTTTGCATACACACTTGCATAATTTAACAACAAATTTCATTTATTATCTTACTCAATTTTTTCCATGTCAAAAACTCATCTTTAATCTCTACACCAAAATTCTTTACATTCAAAATATTCGTTTTCTTTAATTAATCAAAATCATATTCTAAGGAAATTTATGAAGTTCTTCTTCTTAAATTTACTTCTCAAATTTACTTCTAATTCTTATTATCTTATGTCAACATTTGTAGAAATAATTTTTCATGAAGTCTGTAATTTTAGAAGAATTCTAATATTTTTTCCTCATTTTTATACTCTTAAAATACTCACAAAAAAAATCAAAATAAGAAGAAAAAAAACCAAAACTCACAAACAAAAGGCCAAAAGGCCGAATTCGTACCCAGACCCACGTCCCCCCGCCTGTGAACAGTAACTGACCCAAAGCGCACCCTTCGACCAGAAAGGCCAGAGTGACTAACCAATATAGGATGGGCTTAAGGTATACTTAAGGTCTGGTTTCGAGATTTAATTAAAAATCGAATTCTCAAAAAAATAGAGTCTCTTACAAGACTCGAACCCAAGACCAGTAGCTCTGCTCAGCTACAGTAACGCACCCAAAACGCACCCGAAGACCAGTAGGTCTTGAGTGACTAATCGGTATAAGGCTCGGTTAAATTACTTTTGTATGGATTGCACTGTATCTAGTTCTTCCTTTAATAAACTCGATTTTTCTCAATTAATTTGTACTTATAAAGATCTAAATCTTTTTCCAGAATATGTTTCTTAAAGAAAACAGTAACTTATACTTTCATATATTTTCAAAATCTCATTTTTAAACACATAGTAGACTATTTCTCTTAATTATTTGAAAGAATGGAACATTAATACATTTTTTGACATTGAAAAATTCTTTATCTAGATTAATCTTTTTCAACTTATTCTCCTTTTATTCACAATGTGTTTATAAATTTTTTTTATTTTTTAACATAATCAAAGCTCTTAAGTTAGTCTTATGTTTACAAAACTAATCATTTTCCTATGTTTCAAAGAGACAACATAATTTACAATTTAGTGAATAATATTACTCATACAATACAATTAAAATCAACACTTATTGCAACTAGTCAATTTATTTCACAATCCATGGGTATTATTTTGCATTCTACAATTCATTTATATGCACAATTTTCATATAATCATGATTCATGAATTTATATGTATTCTTGCATGCAAATATATTAACAAAGCATCATAAAAAATCTTAATTAACACATTCCAATTCATTTTACTAACTTTTCATGTAGATAAACTAGAGTTCCTCTCTTTCTTACTAATCTCTTCATGCAAATGTATGGCAATTTTTCTACTCATTTCTAACATTTTCACAAATTAAAATCCTAGCATGACATCTATATTAGAAGTTTGAGAAATCACCCACCTTTTGAAGAAAGAAATGAAAAAGCTCCTAAAGAACTCTTTGAAAGCACGATCGGCTCCCTTCTCCTCCTAGTTTGTGCCACAAAACTCGAGCCTTCTCCTCCTTAATGTGCCACCGAGCCTCCTCCTCCTCTTGATGCTTTGGCGGCCTCCAATGGAAGGGAACACACAATTCTCTTTCTTTTTCTCACACAAAATCTATTCTCTCTCAATCTTTTCCTTACAAGTGCTTCTTTTCTTTCTCTTACTCTTTGAAATTTTCTAACGCAAGTAATGAAGAAGACAAGGGGGGTATTTATACACTTTTCAAGAGTGGATGAAGGGTTGAGATGAGTTTAGATGATAGGCTAGGATGCATTTGGGAGTTAGAAGAACTACCCACCATCTAGTAACCACTCTCCACTCTTTCCATCTCTCCCACTCTGCAATCCAAGGCCGGCCACCCCTTCTCATCAATTTACACGTGCATGTGCAATGCGTGTGCCTCATTATGCATACTACAAATTAGTTTGTTCATTAAATTGTTAATTTATTTGTTACTTGATCAAGTCTACACTACAAGTTGTATTAATTATTAATAAAATTAACTAGTGGGCTAATTAGGTGGGCTAAAACCCATGTGCTCCCTAATTAATTAATTAATTTATTTAAGTGGGCTAGAATTAGACTATTAGGCCTAAAGATTAATAATAGGCTTTAATTTAAAAAGAAAAGAAAACATTTATTCATGACATAAGAATACTTTTTAAATCTAAATACACTTATTAAATTGCACGTGAAAAACACGTGAAAATAAAAGAAGACTTTATATTTGATTATTGAAAATTCAGGATGTTACAATATGTGTACATGAATACACACACACACACAGATATATATATATATATATATATATATATATATATATATATATATATATATATATATATATATAATTATGTGCAGCAAGTTTCGAACATTTGGGCTCAGCTTCAAACAACAAAAACCCCAATTTCAAAAGTTGATTGACTAAAATGGGTCCGCAGGTACAAACCCATAAACGAAATCCAATAGAAAAAGAGAAAAGAAATGTTAAGAGCAAAGCGAGTCTGGATCCAAACCCGTTTACCCTTCAAACCCAAACCCAAACTCCAAAACCCTTTCTTTTTTTTGAAGGAAAAGGTGGAATCTGGCCACCCTGTTTCATTAATAAGATCTTAACGAATCAAACCTAGAGTACTGGGCCCAAGTACAAACTACAAACAGAAAATAAAACATACATGAAGCAACATGACGCAAACAAACAACAAATCCCTCCAACAACCCTTGAGGGTGGGCCGACAAACAAGCTCGATCCAGCAAAATTATAAGTACGTCAGTTTAACTTCGTACAGTGCCTCTCTGGCACATGCACACCCACCTGAAACAAGTCTGGCAAGATTTTATCACCCGCCGATCCCTACCTTCATTTCGCTGGGGGGACCCCATCATTGGGCACAAGCCCTGCAGATCGAATTCTGACCCCGCGGCACATGCACAGCGATCGCACCCTCCCATCATCTCCACTACTCATCCTACAAACGTGCCAATAGCACTCACAGCCACTACCAAAAAGATAGCCGTGAAGAGGATACCTTCATCTCTCACACGATAGCGCCATCTCTCACACGATAGCGCTTTCTCAGGCGATTTCTCACCAAACAACTATCTCGCTCACCCCACCAAACACCACGCTCCAGGAGAGAGCCGTGGAGAGGATACCTTCACCTCTCTCACGCTCTAGCTCTCTCCAGCGATTTCTCACCACACAGACTTATCTCGACTCATACTCCCAATCTGAGGGAAGAGACGACGCTGTCACGAGTCAGCAGCCTAAGCTAGAGAAAGCTCAATAGCCTGATAGTAGACACTATGAAGACTGCACCGGCAATATCATAGGACACTCCAGACCAACCATACCCAAATCCCACACCCACTCACCCCCATCACCAACAATTACCGACCTGGCCCCACGGGCCCCATACCGAACCACTGACCTCACACACTTGAACCCTATATCTATAGTGTTCGCGACAACAGGCACGGGCGGATGCTCTGGCATGACATAATCGCTCCACGACAATTGAGACAAGCACCCCAGAAGTTGAGACAAGTGAGCGCACATTACGGAGGGACCCCGTCTTTAGGCCCAAGCTCCACAATCGTGCAAGACAACCTAACTCCTGGCCTATTCACATGCACTACCAACCCTCGCAAAAACCAAATCAAAGCCGTAGATCGCCATGATTGGCCCCGAGAGTGTGGACATGGTGACAAACGTGAAGAACATCCGGGAAAATATCTAGCAAAGCCACCCAATCCCAACCTAACCCAAACCCCAGCCCCAATCAAATTAGTTTAATTTTTCCCATCCTTTCCCCGTTTCATTGCGCTGGTCCCTTGCTAGTTTTCAACCAACAACTGCTTCAACTTTTCAGTTCATACCCAATATAATAGATTTCTCAAAATATTTTGAAAGGTGAAAGGTCCAGTTGATAAGAGGAAGACAAAAGACTCGCCTTGCAACATCGCACGCCGGTGAAGGAGGCATCGCTCGTCGATGGCCTCACACGATGGTAGGAACTCTGGGCGGAGAAGGGAAGGCATCATCGGGTCTGGGTGGTGGTGGAACTCTGGTGACGCGAAGGAGGAGAAGGGGGCGGAGTCGATCAGCTAAGTAGGGTGGGTTTGGACCGCGCTGGGGATGGGAGGGGGCAACAACGTCGACTGAACACCGAAGAGGAGAGGGAGAGGAGGTATGGACGACGGCGGTAGGAGGGGGCGGCGGCGGCGAGCCCTAGCCGCCGCCCCCAGACATTTCTCTCTAGATCTAGGGTTTGGTTAGGGGATTTAGGGTTAGTTTCTCTCTCTAGACTTTTCTAGAGAAAGAAACTCTTTTTTGTTAAAATCGGAATGATAACACATTGATCTAAAACCCTTCTTCTTCATTTCGTCTTCTGAAACCCAACTCCATAGCTAAAAAAAACACCGAATTGGATCCAAAATTGACGAGTTAGTCGTCTTCTTGTTGTTGAATGCAGTTGTGGGCTCGACTTCGACGAAACCTTGCCTTCGACAAAACTCCGCCTTCGACCAAGAACTGCAAATCGACGAAAGATCCTCTGTGCAACTCTGCCGAAGTGAGCTATCTCCATGGCTCGGCCAAAGCTTCGAAAAATATAGTCTTATAGCTCAGCGAAAGTTCGAGGCTCATAAGTCGGCGAAGGGGGAAGGTCGGCGAAGCTCATAGCTCAGTGAAAAGTGTTGTTCCATAGTTCAGAGAAGAATAGCTCGGCGACTGAGCTCGAAAGCCCATAACTCGATAACTCCAGCCCATAGCTCGACCACTACAACCTCCGTAGCTCGGCAACGAGTCTCACAGCTCAACTGGACAGCAAACTTTGTAGCTAGACAAGGCACTTAGCTCGGCAAAGAAGATAACTCGGCGAAGAGCTCATAGCTCGACCAAAATAAGAGCTTGACGACGACAAAAGGGGTAGCTCGACGAGGGTGAGAAGCCATAGCTCAGCCAAGTTCAAAGGCCCATAGCTCGGCGAAATCGTCGGCCGAGCTAAGGGGCTCTGAAAGCGTACAACAGCCTTTGGATCACTCAGAAATTCGCGCTCAAGCTTGATCAATGAGCCGAATGAGATCAATCATTTTCCCCTTTCTTCTTCAGTTTGCAACTGCCAGATCGTGTCGAAACACACGCAAGCACGTGATCAAGGCACCATGATCATGCTACATCGTTAAAGACACCACGAGCATTGAAATAACTCAGCGGTCGAGCTCCTCATGGTCATCGCTGCAGATCGCTTTAGAAAGCATGACCAGGTTTGATTATTCATTAAAAAATCCCTTAAATTCATTTAAAATTCAAAATTAATATAAAAATCCAAAAATAATTATTTAAATTTGGAAAATTTCTTAAAATTTCTGAAAAATAATTTAAAATTGGGTTTATTAATTAAAAAATTCGAAAAAGTGATTTTAAATTGGGGAAAAACTATTTTAAAATCCTAAAAAATCTGGAAATATATGGAAACATCCAGGAAAATATTCACCACCTTCAGAAGCCTTTTATCAATCCCAAGTATCTCCATGCATCTGCAAGCTAAGATTGTATTCCAGAATCCAAAGATAAGGCAAACTACTCTCCGAAAGCTAAGAAAATTGTCTTTCGGGAGTGTGGGGCTTATGATAATGGTAAAAGTCACAGCAAATCAGGGCCCTACGATTCCAGTATAGATCTCAAAGCTTCTACACAGAGATTAATCATAACAGACCTCTTTAACAGGTCCAGGCCTTCTCCAGACTCCTCTACAAGACATGGGCCTCTTTCAAGCCCATGAAAAATGACAGATTAGGTCCACTAAGAGAGACGCAGCCCATGAAGGTTGTTAGTCCAATCTCTTATTCCCAAACAAGAAAGCTTATCTCTTGAGGGGGAGATTCGAATAGGAGATAAGGAATTCATACTCGATCTAATGGATTCATATCAATCTCTTTTACTATTTCTCAGGCCTATAAATACCCTATTCTTCTTTTCAGTCAAAAGGTAATCAATAGTCTCTCTCAAACTCTATATCGCTCTCTAGTTCTAACTTGAGCATCGGAGGGTCTGTTGTCGGGGCCACTCCCCAGTGTTTCAGGCTTTTTGCAGGTTCATCGACTGCGTCAGCAACCATCTTATCCAGATCATAGGTGTTTAATCTAGATTCAATCTCAGGACCTCTAATCGCATCTCACAGCAACGATCAAAGGTCAGATTTTTAGTAGTTTCCATCAAATATTAACTCACTATATGTTTGCTCCCATACCAAAATAAGCAGCAATACCTAGTTCTATACAAAGACGGTGAGAAGGAGATGCACGGTGGTGTGATAATACCGTTAAATTAATGAAGGAGTGGAATGTATGTTTTAGCCCTCTGGGTGATGGGGTTAATGGTGTAGATTAGGGTTTCGGCTTGAGGGGGATGGGGAGACTAAGAGCAAACGTGGAGGGGATGCAAGAAGAAGAAAGCGTGAGAAGAAAGAAGTGGAGCGGGAGGAAGTATAAATTTAGGTAATGTAATGATGGATGAGGGGTTAAAACTAAGTTTAGGATTAATTTGAAAGAAGAACTGAGAGGAAGAAAATGATACAATGATAATTAAGTTGACAATCTAGGTAAGGCCTTAACTAGGGTTAAAGAACAAAGATTAAGACGAAGCAATTTTTGGAGTAAGCCTAACATCATCAGTGAGTTATATGAAAATAGCGGTATGTGAATGAGATATGGAATTTTACATTTGCGAGTTATACATGTGAAAAAAACCTTAATAAGGGAATTATTATTATTATTTTGAAGGAAATGGTGGAAAAATTATTCCATTGTATTTTATTAATTGGGAAAAAAAATCAAATTTCAAAATTGATGAATACTTTTTTAACTAAAACCGGAAATTTTAGTTAGATTCGGGTCGATCTTCTTCTGCCACCTGGCTACTTAATTTTGTCTATGGAACCTGGTGGAAGACATGCCAGACATTGTCAAAAGTCGACCCCCGAATGCATGATATCACTGGTAATGACTTTCAAGCCAGTAGCTTCCTTATGACTCATCAAATAAATAATCAAAAAAATAATTTAAAAAAGAAAAAACAACGTACCCGATTAAATAAATATACAATTAAAAGTTAATTTGTTGCTTAACTATAAAGTTTATAATAGTACGAGTGAAGATTATTAATTAACTAATTAAGGCTGTGATCACTTTCTTACCCAGAGCTTAATCACATAGGCTTTGTCCTAATCACCCACTGGCCATTATCCAATTGCTAGCTCATCTTCGTAGTGTTTGTTCTTTTCATCCAAAAGTTGATCACAAAGATGGCATTAGAGAGTCGGCTCGCAAAAGTTTTATATATATCTATCCTAATACTAATTAATCGAACAAAGAAAGATTTGCTAAGTATCCATTGAGATCTTTGTCTATCGCCAACACAAACATTACTAGCTGCAGAAACTTTAGGGTCAGATGTACAAACAAATAGAAAATTTTGCCGTACTGATCCACTTTTTGAAAATATTTGGCGCCTTGCTCCACTTCCGAAAACAATTAGCAATTTGTTCCTGTTTAGGACACGTTAGCAAGAAACGTTATTGGGAAAAACGGTATAGGTTATTTCGATGCTGTTCTTCCCAATAACGGCATCTGTTTGAAAAAAAATTTTATGCCTTTATTCCAAATAACGACATCTGTTACTTTTTGTCTAAAGATCTAACACTCTCAATTGTGAGCTGAGAGAGAATTGTTAAAGTAAATTAATCTATACCGTTCTCTGAGAGAACGACAACTATTATACTGATGCCGTTATTCAAAATAAAGGCATCAGTTATTTTCGTTTTGCACAGTTACCTATACTCATATTCTCCTAAATCTTTCTCCTACCCCTTGTTATTCGTTTTTTTTTCTCTCTCTCTCTTCACTCCCGTAACCTACAAACCCTAGATCCCTAAATCAAAAAATTCCAACCATTGGAATGCTCTAAAATTTCATATATCCTACCTCCTTACTCCCACTCTTATTTCATTCTTCATCCTCAACGATTTTTCAAGCTAGCGGCGGCACGGTCTAATTTGAAGGTATTATTATCTTAACCGTATGTTTCATATGTATTCCCATGTTATGCTTATTGTGAGTAGTGAATGACTTGAACATGTTTGAATTTTTATGGTTAGGTATGGATTTTGATATCCCTATTTGGTTATATTTTGGGGGTGAAGTAATTAAGGATCCCAAGATTGGATATTCTTATAGTGATGTTGAACTGATAATTATTTGAGCTCCCCGCAACTTTATTTACTCAGAATTAATAGATAAGATATATGAAGTCACCAATTGGGATAGAAGTGAAATGAGTGCAAAAATCAGAGCCCGTTATGCTGCTGATAAAGGGGATGTGCAATATTTTATGTTGGTACCTGTAGACAATGACAATTCTCAGAGGTCTATGATGCTTAGGATACTTGATCCAAGTTATAGTTGGAACGCAGTTGAGTTATATATCAACCAAACGAGGCTTCCAAATACTACACGAGTTGTTATTGAAAGTCCGAGACCTGCACGGACTTTGAAACCATCTGCCGAGTCACATGCTAGAATTTCAAATACAGAAGAAGATACTAGCACAACTCCAAAGGAACCTGTTTCCTCCGAATACGAGCAGGTACATCCGCCGATATTGTCACAAAATATTTTGATAGCCGGCATGGCAATGGAAGACTTTGACAACGCCGTTGTAAATAACGATTTGGTCGAAGAGGAAGAAGATAAGGAACGCGGTCTCGAAGATGATAAGGAGGAGGTTGCCATTGAAGCTCCGGTTGTTGATGTCAATGTTGATGTGCTGGTTAACAACGCCTGCATGTTGCGAAGTCAGGACACAAGTGTAGCTATGCATGGATCTTAATCCAATGAATGGATGTCTCGTGCCACCATACATGAACATGGACAGTCTTTCGTTGGTTCTTCCAACTTGGATGAACTCTTCATAGGTCAAAGATTTCCAACCAAAGATGCTCTACAACATCAAGTGAAGATGTACGCCGTGAAGAACCACAGAGAATTCATGACGGTAAAATCAGATCGTGATCTATACTATGTGAAATGTAAATACGCACCTATCAACCATTCAGCCGAGGACATTACAGAAAATCCGTCACTTCAAAATGTAGTTGGTTGTCCATGGCGGTTGCGTGCAATTGTTCCAAAAGGCCGTAATTATTTCATGGTAAAGAAGCTTGAAGGGCACGCACATGTGTGAATCCTACATTGACTCAAGATCACAGCAAAATTGACTCCACAGTTGTATCGACGGTCATATTGGATGTTGTGAAGGAACAACTCGCAATAACACCAAGAGCCATAATTGGAATAGTGAAGGGTAAGTTCCATTACACAATTTCATACTGGAAAGCTTGGAAGGCTAAACATAAAGCAATTGAGCGACTATATGGTTCTTTTGAAAAAGCTTACACTAAATTACCATATCTACTCAATGCAATTCAAGCTTCAAATCCGGGTACGGCTGTACATTGGGCGAAGATTGCGTCCGGTCCGGACATAGAAACTTTTAAGGGTGTCTTTTGGGCATTCGGTCCTTCCATCGAAAGATTTAAGGCATGTAGACCAGTTATAAGTGTAGACGACACTCATTTGTACGAAAAATATAAAGGCTGTTTGATTGCTGTTTTACTAGATACAAACGGTAGGCTGTTTCCATTTGCATTTGCACTAGTTGACGGTGAAAGCATAGAGACGTGGATATGGTTCATGAACTATATTCGGTGCTTCGTCACAAATCGTGCAGGTCTGTGTGTCATTTCTGATCGGCATGCCGGTATTTTATCGCAATGCAAAATGAGTTCGGTACATGGAAGGAACCATTTGCATATCATCGGTTCTGTATGCGGCATTTTGCTAGCAATTTCCATAAAAAATTTGGTTGTAAATTTTTGATGAGTAAGTTGAAGGTGATCGCGTGTCAAAATCAGTGGAAGAAGTTTGAGGAAAAGATGGCACAACTTGAAGCGAGCAATGCTGATGGGGCTAATTGGTTGAAGGAGAAAGCGATTGAGAAGTGGGAACTTATTACTGATGGTGGGCATAGATATGGTATAATGACAACAAATCTATCTGAAGTTTTCAACTCGGTTCTAAAAGGTGTTCGTAGCTTGCCTGTCACCGCAATTGTAAAATAGATATTTTTCCGTATAAACATGTATTTCACTGATCGCCGTGAAGCCGCGCAGACACTCATCAGTGAAGAAAAATTATGGGCACCACAGATTCAGGATCTTATTGATGTACACCGTGAAAAATCCAATTTACATGAGGCAATAATATTTAATAATCGGTCAAATATTTTTGGGGTGAAAACGGGCATTAGAATGGATACTGGATATCGAAAGTGTGGACATTGGCACACGGTAGACATCGAGGGCCGAACTTGTACTTGTGGCAAATTCCAACTATATCACATTCCATGCTCTCATGTGTTAGCGGCATGTGCTTCCCGTGCGCTTGATTATCAACCATACATTGATGCCTTTTACTCTACCAGTTCGTTAGCAAAAATGTGGGCACCAACTTTCAATCCTATACCAGAAGAATCTTATTGGCCGACACAAAGTGGACCGCTGCTCATAGCCGATTCAAGTCTTCGTCAAGTAAAAGGGCGACCAATGAGTACTCGCATCTGCAATGACATGGATGCTCGAGATGGTGGGAGCAGTGGGAAAGTTTGTTCGAAATGCGGAATGAGTGGACACAATAGACGGAGTTGTAAGAATGTACAAAGTGTGGGGACTTCACAGTCTACCGACACTTGAACTTGTATCCGGTTATTGTAAACATGTTGTAAAATCTATCGTTAAGTTAGTATGAATTAGAGGTCTTTTGTTTTATCCCTAGTAATTTAAGTTTAAATAGTTAAGCATGAGATTTGTGGAATGAATGGTTGTTGAATTTGAGTATATTTGATTTTAGTAATTTATCTACACAAAACATGTACAAAAAACATGCACTACTATTCAAATAACAGATGCCGACATATTCAGAAGATGCCGTTATTTAGAAGAACGACTGTGAAGACAGAAAGAATGGCAGAAGTCCCAAAAATTCTGATTTTTGACACATAAGAGATGCCGTGATTCAAGATAACGACATTCGTAGGAGATGTCGTGATTCAAGATAACGGCATACTTAGGAGAATTCTTAGGAGATGTTGTGATTCAAGATAACGGCATTCTTTGGAGATGCCATTATTCAAGATAACAGCATCAGTTAAGGATACCGTTATTTTGGAGAACGACTGTGAAGACAGAAAGTTTGGTAGATATCCCAACTTTTCAAATTTTGCCTTTTAACTGATGCCGTTATCTTCAAGAGCGTTACAGGATTCAGATGCCGTTATTTGCAATAACTGCATCAGTTATTCATGTTTTTCAATTAAAACATGCACATGCCTCATACTCCACTTCAATACATGCACAGACCACATTTCGTCAACATTTTTCCCACATTTCAACACTTCAATTCATCACTTCGACCTTTTCAAAAACATACATTTACAAAACATCTAACTAGTAGTCATCAATATTTTCCTATAATTACATTAAAACTCCATTAAAAGTACAAAAACCTACGCATAAAGTTTATTATTGAAAAAAAAACTAACTAGGCGTATATTGTTGTGGCTTTCTCCTCTTTCGAACCGAGACTTTCCTCCTACCATCCCCAATCTCTTGAGTTGCAGGAGCACTTGGACCAACATCTCCTTCTTGATCACCTCCAACTACTTCAATCTCAGGATTTGCCAATTCAATTTGTGTAGGAGGAAAGCGAACACTCTTACCCCTTCTCGGAGGATGTGAAGGAGTTTGTGGTTGACTTCGAGGTGGGGCGGGGGGTTCTGCTTCAACTATTTGTTGGGGTGGAGGTGGTGCTCGGCTTACGTTTGGTCGGGCCGTTTGAGTTGGTACTTCGGTTGAGCGTAGAAGGGCATCGAAGCACGAACCGTCACCAACCTCTTCAAGAGAAGTACGACATGGAAGTAGGAGTTCTCTCGCCAATTCCTTGCACGCCTTCGAAGCATTTCTCTTCAAGACATGAGTACATTTTCTCGCAATGTTCCATGTGTTGTCAATCTATAGAAATCATAAAAATTATTAGTAGTAAACCAAATTTTGTTAAACAAGCATAAGCAAAATGATGTGAATAAAATTTATTAACACTAACAATACTTTACCATTAAACGATAGGAGGAAGATTTTGGTTGATACATGGGTTGCGATGTGGAATGTGCGGGTGGTGGTTCCACTTGGTGCGCGGGTATTGATTGTTGGATGCCCGCGGGGAGATCCGTTCTTGGCGCTATATACAACCATGTGATACGATGGTACCATGCCATGTACTCGGTTTGCAACAATCCGTTGTACGGCACAATCCCTTCTACAACCAAGTCATATTTCCTCTCATTCCAACATGCTATAGGAGCACGGTGGTGATCCACCCAATCCATATTCGGTAAACGACCTTTGCCACTAATATTGTGAAGTCGACGGTCGTACATTGAGTTTCCGGGGATGGGCTGCTGTGCATTGAATTGGCGCCGGATGCCACCGGGGTAATAGAACTCCACAATTGAGAAATTTACAATTGGAGCTAATGTCAACCATAGTTGATTATTGGCGGTGCAAATGGGGGGTAGACATTCTAGTCTATCTTCTGTATACGGTATCCAGTGGACGTACTCTTCCCTCAGCTGATCGAGTTCATCTCTGTAATGTGAGCACACTGCATGGGTTATCTCTCCACGTGAGCTTACCCATCCAGTACGCACCAAGAGGAGCTCTCAACACTGGATTTTCATGTTGCACACTCCAACTATTTGAAAGTACCGTTACACGGGGGCAGCCGAGATGTATTCGTTCCCAACACCATATTTGCAATATCAACATCGGCCCGGTCATTTGGATCGACCCCATCGAACAATTGCACAGGACACGGTAGAGAAAGGCCAGAGCCGTACTTCCCCAACTATATCGGCCGGCTCTTTGTAGGTCGGCGATCAATGGAAGGTACATCAAGTGCACTACATCACCAGAAGAATTAGGAAATAGAATACCTCCAATCATCGACAGAAGATAAGCCCGCGTATAACATTGGAGTTGGTAGTCCATCGGTACGTCTGGCAGTTAATTATTGAACTCCGTATACAGCCAAGAATGTCGGACTGATTCCCCAATAAAAACACCCTTATCATCTTCATCCACCTCGTGCCCAAGATTATCTCTTACCAATGCCACTTTATTGAACATCAAGTTACCGGTGACGGCTACCCCATCGATTGGAAGACCCGATATGATGGCTATATCTTGTAGGTGAAGGTCATCTCCCTAACTAGTAAGTTAAACGTGTGTGTCTCCGGCCTCCATCGCTCCACAAGAGCGGTAAGTAGTGCGTGGTCACATTTTACTTTTGCCAACTTCGACATTCCATAAAATTCGCTACTTACCAAATAATTTTGAATACGAGGATGTGTCGCCATGATGGTGTGCATTCGGAAACTCATTTTTTCGGCATCTCCTTTCCAAACCGCCTGCGACCTATAATCTTCTTGCAGATAAAGCACGGTAGGATCTACAGGTGTAATGCCCCGATTTTTCACTTAATGAAAAATTATTTTATTTTGCACGTAGTGTGCACGTGCAATATTTTTGGTAAATATTTTCATCACGATGAGTATAGATATTTAAATATGTGCTTTTAATTATTTTTATATAAAAGCCTTCTTTCAATTAGACAAAAAGTCTTTTCTTTTTAAAAAAAGCCCAAAGTTAATTTAATTTATTATTTTTATAATAATTATTTTGGCCCATAAACTAAAGCCCATGAGTCAATTTATTTTTAAATACAACTTGTCATGTAGGATACAATTTAAAAATTATTTTTATACAAAATTTAATGTACAAATTTTTGGAGGCAAATGCTTGCACGTGCATTGCACGTACACGTGCAAAGTGCACCTTCCCAAAGCATGGCTGGATTGCATCTTGGAGGGAAATGAAATTTTGAGTGGGATCATGGTGGAGATGGTTACTCATCATGGGTAGTTAGTGTAACTCCTCCTTAAATCTAAGCCATTTGTTCCTAACTCCTACTTCAATCTTAGCCATCTATTTTCCTAGATTTTTAGTATAAATACCCCCTCCCATGGCTAGTATTCTTGTGCAAATTAATTTTTCCAAACCTATAGTTCAATTACATTATCTAGTAGTTAGTAAGTGAGTAAAAGATTGAGTTGTGTGTGGGAGTTGTGCTTGCAACAAGAAGAGGAGAGGCCGGCTATCAAGGGAGTGCTCTCGGTTTGGCTTCGGAGCTCTCGGGTTGGGTGTTCTTGGAGGCTCGAGTGCGCGCTTCAAGGAGGAGGATCGCTCTCGTTTGCAAGGACATTGTTTAGGAGGTGTCGCTAGTTGTAGTTTCTCTCCATTTAAGGTGGGTAAATTTTCTATATTTCTAATTAGGAATGCATGCTAGATTGAATTGAATGAATGAAGCATGAAAAATATTAATAAGAGTACGCATTTAATTGGAAAAAAATGACCTATGGATTGATTGAAATGTGGATGTGAAATTGTATGTGGTTCTATTAGTGAAGGCTGAATTGTCAGTGAATTAATTATGGTCATGGATTATTGAAGATAGTTTCATTATCTACATCACAAATTATATACAAAAAATTTAGTAGATTGACAATGCTACTTTGTGTGTTTAAATGAATCTTTGTGTTACATTGAAATAAATGAATTAAGATATAATTTTGTATGTTTGGTAAAAGATTAAAAATAAAGAATTAATGTGAAGTTTGCTAATAAAGGGATTAGTAGTGTTAATTGTTAAGAAATGTCGAAATGAAGAAATGTGGTAGTTATAATGTAGAATTCGAATTAATTGTATGAAAATATGTTTTAATTGTTGAAAAAAATTATTTTTTTATACTGGTATGTAGATTATGTGAGGAAGAATCAATCTGGAATTTTACAGTAATTTTTATAAAAGCAAAATGAAATGAGGACTAGTTGAACATCGAAATGTTTTGAAAACAGAGAGTTTTGATCTAAATAAATTTCGAGTTGTAATTTTGACAACCTGAGCGCGTAGCTCAAGTGGTCTGAGGTCGCTGGTTCGAATCCCCTGGGCAACACACTTTTGTTTCATAAATTTTTAAAATAAAAGAGAACATCAGCCGAGAGCATATAACGCTCTCAGCCCTCCTTACAACGTGTGTAGCATCCGGCCTAGTGGCCTGTGCCTTGGGCGATTTTCTTTGTGGTCCTGGGTTCGATTCTTGGCTTCGGCATTTTAGAAAAAAACATTTTTTTGAGTGTTTTGGTGATCCAAAAATTATGGAAAAAATATGGTTATTCTTCTAAAAATATATGGGACTTATGGAAAATAATTTGGAGATTAATTACATAGAATAAAATATGATTTGAGAATAAAATGTATAATTTAGACTTATGGTTATATACTTGTATGGTATAAAAGTTGCACTTTGTAGAAAGGCTTGAAAGAAAATATTAGAAAAGAAGTGGAATAAAAATAGAAATTATATGTAGTGATGCATTGTGAATTATTCTCATTTGAGAATAGTGTGAAATTTATGGTATGTGAATATCCATTTAGTGAAGTGATTTAAATGTGGAATTGATATTTGATGAAACACATAATTCCATGTGCCATTATGGACTATTGAATAATTTAGATATCATTCTATTGAATGAGAAATCTGTTATTGTTATGAAAATGAATTTATGAGTTGGAAATGCTCAATTTAGAAATTGTGAATTGGAATTGAAACAAAAGAGTAGCTAAGTCTTCCCCGATATTTGGAAAGAAATGAAATGAAATTTGAAATGAAAGACCAAGGTTGGTCATGTTTGAATAAATGAATAAGTCCGGTTTAGTGGAGAGGCTAACTCTAGAGCTTTGATTTTGTTCATAATTCTAATAAAAACTAAGGAATAGTGCATAGTGAAGACGTGATGAAAGTGAGAGAAAAACACGAGTATGAGAACTAGAGTTTACGGTGCGGGTGTGTGAGCCACAAAATGCATGCTTGATGAGTCAAGACATGGCGTGGGAACAACTCAGTAATGATCGGACTTTAGCCACGCTTGTGGGATGTTTGGTGACTGCAAGAGGATCGTGTGCCATGAAGGAGGCTGAATTGCCACAGAATGCATGCTTGACGAGTCAAGACATTGCATGAGGTTCCCTTCCAGGTTTTCTGTACACGTGCTTGTACTAATAGATCATCTAGGATACTCACCGTAGTTACAGTAGTAGATTAAGTCATGGCGAGAGATTGAACCCTACAAAGATGAAGAACGGTTAAGAGGCTTGCCCTCGGACCTATGTAGTATGGGATGCATAGAATCCGAACAAGTGTGCATTAGTGTCATATAATATAAATAATTGCATCAAGGACTAAGTGCACAATCACAACACGACATCAATAGGGTAGTCCCTTTAGTTTGATATGTGACAAGTTTGTGTTTGTTAAATATGAAAAATAAGTTATACTATTTCCGGCATATAGAGGATGGCCGTGTATAATATTCGTCGGTTGAATAAACTGACGTACCCACAGTCTTATATGCAGGTAAATGACATGATAAATATTAAAGAGGAACAGATGCTTAAAGATTATACAATGTTGTTGTACA
This sequence comes from Hemerocallis citrina, assembly GCA_017893485.1. Classification (NCBI taxonomy): domain Eukaryota; kingdom Viridiplantae; phylum Streptophyta; class Magnoliopsida; order Asparagales; family Asphodelaceae; genus Hemerocallis; species Hemerocallis citrina. Next base: position 185,473,586 of record CM030358.1, on the reverse strand, counting down.
TTTATTTAAATGTTGTAAATTTTACTTCCGCTGTGCAATGTAAAGTGTAATGTTTTATGTAAACTCTGATGTTAAGTGAAAAGTTCAAATTTTTTTGTAAAATTATACTAAATGAAGCGGAAAGTTCCTGTAGAACTCTCGAATTCAGTTGTATTTGGGATTCGGGGCGTTACAGAATGGTATCAGAGCCACGCTTCCACACTTGTACAAATTTATAAGGAACGACACCCTAGAAGTGGACATTAGAGTGTGTATTTGAGTCTAGAGATTTAAATGTAAGTGACTTATATTTGTGTTGCTCTATGACTTATGCTTCTTCCTCTCTATTTCTAAGATGGCTGATCACTTCGACCCTGCTGGAGACGACGACTGGCATATCATCGAGGAAGAGTACCATCCTGGACAAGTAGATTCCAAGGAAGAGTACTACCCAGGGCAAGCAGATTCTGACGGAGAAGAATGGCCTGAATCCCGAGAGATTACCCCACCCCCAGATTCATCTGATGACTCTTCTGACGAAGAAGAAGAACCAGTTCCAAATAGTTTTGTGACTTCTCTTCAGAGGCAGGTAGAAACACTGCGAGAGAGAGTCGGATTATTGGAGGCTCAGCTAGCAAAGCGAAAGGACGACTTTTCAGTTCTCAGTCATCGTGTATGGGAACTCGAGAAGATGAAGAATCTGACCGATGTGCTGAAAGAAGAAGTTGATGAACTACGGGGAGAACTTCGAGAAGCGAAGAGGAACCGTAAGAGTTAGACTGTTGTAGCTTCTACTATCTTTCATTCTGATGTCAAGAAATATTTTTCAATTCGAATGTATAAAGTTTGGAATTTAATGAAATGCAAGTTGATTTAAAATTCATGTCCTATACTTCGAATTTAATGGATCTTTTGCATCAGAATATGGCTAGAAGAAGAGCAAGAAATGGTGAAGGTCTGGATCTGGAAATGGAACTTGCGAGGGTTTATCAGATGCTCAATGCCGTGCCATGAATCAGAACCAAGGAAGGGGGCCTGCGAATCCGGTGCCCGAAGCGATTAAACTAGTGGAATCGTTCAAACGGATGAAACCACCTGTGTTCGAAGGGAAGTCAGACCCTGATGTGGCTGACAACTGGATTCGTCAAGTGGAGACAATCTTTGAAGTGCTAGAGACCCCTGAAGGCAGTAAGGTGAAGTTGGCGACTCTACAACTTGAGAAGGATGCGGCTGTTTGGTGGCAGTCAATGAAAAGGACCATGGGAGGCATAGTTCTCGACTGGAAGGAATTTTTGGAAGAATTCCGCAGTCACTATTTCCCCTCCGATGTTCAAGAGAAGAAGGCTATGGAATTTCTATCACTACAGCAAGGTGGCATGTCAGTGAGAGAGTACGAGACCAAGTTTACTCAGCTCTCTAGGTATGCTCCGAAACTAGTGATGGATGAAGCTAAGAAGGCTCGTAAGTTCGAGCATGGATTGAGGCCGAGCTTGAGGTCCCGGATGATACCTCTTGGTATCAGGAGATTTGACAAGTTGGTCAAAAGAGCAACAGCGACGGAAGCAGACATGGAGCAGTTTCATATTGTTCAGAACCGGATGTAGAACCCCGTATTTTCAAATATTATTTTTATATTTGAAAATGAATTTAAATTGATTTTTGGAGAATTTAATGAATATTTTCAGAAAAATTTATCTTTGTACACGTGCAAAACACGTGCAAATACTTTTGAGAAGTTGGAAAATTTTAGTTTTCTTTATGAAAAATCATTAGTTAATATTTTAGATTTATTTAGTATTTTTCCAGATTTTTCTGAAATTAATTGGAACTATTTGCAAATTTTGAGAAAAGAAGGACCTTTTTGCAAATTTGACATTTTTAGGGGTTAAAGTGTAAAATGTAATTTCTGGACGTTTTGAACAGTATTAACTGAGATTTAGAATGTATATATTCTTTTGAATCCTAATTTAAATGAGTTTTGATGGAATTTCCAAAGAATGATCTATATATGTAAATTGTATTTTTGGAAAGGATTGTTTTACAAAAGTGTGGGTAAAACCCTAATATTCAATCCGGCATATTTAAGAGATTTTCCACCCAGTCGTCATTGCAGATAAAATCCAGAATTTTTGGAGATTCTTTTGGTGGAGAAAGGAGTCTTTGGATCTAGCAAAGGAAGGATTCTTTTTTGTGGACTTTTCTCTATTCAAGGTGAGATATATAAAAATTGTTTTGTTGTTTGATGTATGTTTTGTTGTTTGATTTGATGTTTTGCATGAAAGAAACTTGTCTTGTTGTTGATCTATGAGTGCAAGTATCATTGATATATTGATTTGATGTTGTGAACGATTTAGATCTTGTAATGTGGTATGAATCATGTGAATAATTGTGGATGGAATAGTATATCCTTATTATTGAAATTGTTTGCTAAAAGCATGTTGAGATTTGTGTATGAACACCTGGACATTAGATTCATAATTCAGATTTGAATTAGATTTGTGAAAGAAACTGAGATCTTGTAAAACCCTAATGAAAAGATTTGTGATTTAGAACATGAGAACTTAAATCTTGACATATTGATGTTTTGAGTGATATATACATATACCTGATGAAGATTCATTGAGATTTATTATTTTCCTGAATACGAACTATTTTCATAACATTGATCATTAGAAAGCTTCAGAATTCGATTTTGTAATCAGACCTAAGTTTTGAAATTTGTAGGCCGACAGTCGACTGGCCTACTGTGCAGTCGACTGGTACGAGCCTAACACTTTATTTTAGAATCTTTGAAAAAGTTATTCTGGACAGTCGACCTAGATCATAGACAGTCGACTGGTCCACTGAAGGAAATTATTTTTGTAAAAATTATTAGTCCTTCTGGACAGTCGACCTATAACCCTTTAAGTCGACTTGTATACTTAGAATATTTTTGAGAAGATTATTGGAATTTACCTCGGGTAAGTCGACTGATTTCTTTTCTTAAGTCAACTTATATGACTTAGTTTATTTTGTAAAATCTTGGAAACTCGTCCTCTGGACAGTCGACTTACTAAGGTATAAGTCGACTGGTACTGAAGGATCTTTGTAAACTTTAGTGCTATTTCGAATGGTTAGTTTTCAGATAATTTAGTATATACTTGACCTTCAGTTCAGTATTTGATTAAGCATTTGACCTTGAGATATTCAGTTAAGTATGTCATTGAGACATTTAGTTGAGCCACTTTGTTTAGTGGGACTTTAGTTTAGACTTTTGAGTTTGAGTCTCTAGAGGTGTGTGACCCTAGTATACCGGTGTTGAGTATTAGTTGAGGCCCATTGAGGCATTTCAGTTATTCAGATTTGAATTTAGGCCGGTAGGGTACGTCACTCTAGGAGATTCGTTAAGTAAACAATTAACCCAAAATGATAAGGACAGGCACTAGTGGTGATATGAGTGTTGGATCCTGTAGGCAAGACAACAAACACTAGGGGGGGTGAATAGTGTTTAATAAAAAACTGCGGAAATTTTTCTCGGTGCAGTCGACTGAGTTATGAACCAGTCGACTGATTTGTCCAAAATAATTGAAAACAATAACTCTGTGCAGTCGACTGATGAATGAGACAGACGACTGAAGGCACAATGAAATTACAACTACAAATGACACTGACCAGTCGACTGATGGTGCAAGGAGTCGACTGTCCAGAAACTTTTTGCAGAATTAAAATAAACCAGAGTAAATGCAAACACAAGATAATCAATCACAGAGTACACAAGATATATCCTGGTTCGGTCGTCCCGACCTACATCCAGTCCCCAAGCAACCCACTTGAGATTTCCACTATTCTTAAAAAAGTTACAAGAATATCCTACGGCGTTACGACAACAACCTTGTCTAACCCGTAGTCCTTTCTCTCAACCAGAGAAAGCCGACCCACTCTACTACCAAGAGTGAAACAAAAACGACTCTACAACCTAAAGTCAAAAACACTCTCCAACCGAGAGCAAAAGAACAAGAATACTTTACAGTCAACCTATAGCCTTGTTGGTGTATGTGTTGATGCACGTGGCTAAAAGAACAGGTCGACTTCTATACTCAGTCCAGAGCGAATTCGTTGCTATACTGGACTGAGTGTACAGAACCAGAGAGTATGATCTTGAAAGCTTTATTTCTCAAAAAATGTCACTGAATTTTTTCTCAAGAGTGCTCGGATTGCAAAAGTAAAATCTGTAGATCTTTTCAGTGAGATCTGAACTCTACTTAAAGAGTTTGATCTCCTGAACGTTGGGAAACAGTTACTCAACTGTCAACCAACGGATCTAAGCTTTTGAGTTTGAAAAAATTCAATTTTGAAAAACAGAAAACGGTCAAAAGCTCTCGAACAGTCGACTGGGTTGCCATATGAGTCGACTGATCAGAGTTTGAATAATTTTAAACAGTTTTGTACTATCAGTCGACTGGCAGAAGCTTAAGTCGACTGGTACTTAAAAGTTAAACTTCTTCAAACTGTTTTGACTCTTTTTGTTGGGGGTTTTTACACATTATGAAAATATTTTGAGTGTGTGTGTGTGTGACAAGGCTTTACATCAGACTAAGACTCAACAGAAAGTAAAATACAATTGTTTTTACAAGACATTATAATTTGACACAATTGAGCTAAGGTCTTGAGTCTTGAGTCTTGTCTTGAGTGAAATCTTGGATCTTGTCTTAGTGAAGTCTTCATCTGTATCCTTTTGAGCTTGTTCATTTGTTCAGCTAGAATAGTCTTTGGTATGTACACTGCAATGTTAGCTGTATAACATAGACACATGTTGCACTGTGTTGTGATCATCAAAATCAAGAATCAACAGAACGGGAACATGAGTCAAGAACCTCAGTATGGCTTTCGGTGTGGGATTTAATCTTCGGAATTATCACAGTAGATTATTAGTGGTGTGGGATATGTCTCCGGAATTATCACAGTCTTGTGTTGTGGGATAATCTCCGGAATTATCACGGTAACTATTGTGGTGTGGGATTGATCTCTGGAATTATCGGAGTCGAGGTGAAGCACATGTGGTATTCGTGTGGGGACGTGTCAATGTTTCGGTGTGGGGATGATCTCCGGAATTATTCAAGTAAAATATCTTGGGTGTGGGATCCATATTCGGAATTATCGGGCATGAGATACTATCCATAGTTTATCTTTATCTCGTAGTAGTCATCATGTTAGGATTAGTTCATAACGCGGGGATTGAACCCTACGAAGTAAAGACGTTAAGGGCTTGCACCGAACCTATGTAGAATGGGATGCATAGACTTCGACAAGTACGCATTAGAGAGTCTGCATATAGAACTTGGGTTTTCTTGGCTTGGTTTGATGCAGGTGGTTTTCCTTGTTTATCTACACTTGACACTTGGTTTAGTATCACTTGATGTTTTATGTTAACGGTTATTTCGTACCTTCCACCTTCCTTTAGTACTTGTTGTTTAAGAATTATGAGTTATGATCTTTATGTTGTTTGTTTGTTTATTTTTATATTTCTCACACCATTTATGGCTGACCCCTTTAGTTTAGGGGTTAGGGATCATCTCTAGCCTCACATGTTGCAGGTTGTTGCTTAGAGTTGGAGATGGAATGCTTAAGTTGGTTTTGAGATATATTTGACTCTCAAGAGTTTTGTGTAAATTGTAATATCAGTTTTTGAGATAAATTTATGTTGTAAATAAAGAAGGTATTGAGTTGAGTTTGTTTTGATTTCCGCTGTGTATTGTAAAAGATTTTTTGTAAAGAATATTGAAAATTTTAGTGGTGTTGATTATGTTTAATATTATGTTGAAGTGGATCACTGAAAATGTGCCACGTATTTTCTAAGATATCTTATTAGAAATTCGGGGCACTACACCGGAGGAACAACTGGCAGTTTGGAAAAAGGCCCGCCAATTCTGGGAGTTTCAAGGGGCAACCATCTGCACAAAGGTTCAAACTGACAGGGGCGAACGCTATTAGTGTGGCTGGAGGTCCTGGAAACAATGTGGTGAGACCTTCTGCGGTAACTTGCTTCAACTGTGGTGAAACGGGATATTACCAATCTCAATGTCTCAAACCACGGAATGGTAATCGTAATGTACCAACGCAGCAGACTGGGAAGAGACCGTACCAACCAGGGCGAGTATTTGCCTTGACGGAAACTGATGCTGATGAGGTTGATCATGTCATCACTGGTACGAGGGCAGATGTTTAGAGGTTTTTGTCATTTCTTTTTTCCGCTGTTTAGTAAACTGTTACGTAATGAGTGTGTATTATGTAACAGGAGAACTTTATCTTAATGGAATGAAAGCTATTGTGTTGTTCGATACTGGATCCTCTCATACTTTTGTGTCTCCTAAATTTGCTAAAGTGTTGGGAGTTGAACCGAAGATTTTTCCAGGCAAAATCTTAGCAATAGCTACTCCATCAGAAGAAACTTTAACCACTGATCGGTATTATGCGGATTGCGAGATTGTGATTGGAGATCGAATCTTTGGGATTGATCTGATCGAGCTGACTATCTTGGAAGTCGATGTTATCATTGGCATTGATTGGATGTCGGTGTACAGTGCAAGCATCGAGTGCAAGACCAAGACGGTAACAGTGAAGGCTCCAGGAGGACCTGAAGTCACTTTCCAAGGGAAGAAGAAGTGTTCTAGGCTGGTGGCAGCTATCCGTAAGGAAGAGATTCCTGTGGAAGTGTAAGGGACTCCTGTGGTTCGGGACTATCCGACCGTGTTTTTGGATGATTTTCCTGGGTTACCCCCGCATCGTGATGTAGAGTTCAGCATCACTGTTCAACCGGAAAGTGCACCCATTTCTAAGGCACCGTATAGGATGGCTCCAGTGGAACAGGATGAGGTGAAGCGGCAGATTGAGGAACTGTTGGAGAAAGGCTTTATTCAACCTAGTGTGTCACCTTGGGGAGCACCAGTGCTTTTGGTAAAGAAGAAGGATGGATCGATGAGAATGTGTATCGATTACCGGGAGCTGAATAAGGTCACTGTTCAGAATAAGTATCCTATTCCCCGAATTGATGATTTGTTCAATCGTCTACAAGGAGTAGCTGTTTTCTCCAAAATAGATCTTCGATCAGGATATCACCAAGTTCGAGTGAAAGCTGAAGATGTGCACAAAACTGCATTTAGAACTCGACATGGGCATTACGAATTCTTAGTTATGCCATTTGGAGTGACGAATGCACCCGCAATCTTCATGGATTTGATGAACAGAGTTCTGAGTCCATTCATTGATTCTTTCGTCGTGGTGTTTATCGACGATATTCTCGTGTACTCCAAGTCAGAAGAGGAGCACACCAAGCATCTGGCAGCAGTTTTGAAGAAGCTGGAAGAGCAGTTGTTGTATGCCAAGTTATCCAAGTGTGATTTTTGAAAATCTGAAGTGGCATTCCTAGGTCACATCCTTTCTAAGGAGGGAGTGGCAACTGACCCTCAGAAGAAAGAGGCAGTGAGAGACTGGGTTAGGCCTACTACAGTGAAGGAAATCAGAAGTTTTCTTAGAATGACTGGATACTACAGGAGATTCATTCAAGGTTAAGCTCAGATAGCCGTGCCGCTTACTGGTCTGACCAAGAAGAATGTGAACTTCAAGTGGACTGAGCAATGTGAGGCAAGATTTCAGGAGTTGAAAGAGAAGCTGACTACTGCACCTATTTTGGCTTTGCCTAGAACAGGTGTTGAGTATGATGTTTACAGCTATGCTTCATATCGTGGGCTTGGTTGTGTCTTAATGCAAGAGGAAAGAGTAATCGCTTATGGGTCTAGGCAACTACGACCGCATGAGAAGAATTACCCGACTCATGATCTGGAGTTGGCTGCGATTATCTTTGCCCTGAAGCAATGGAGACACTACGTGTACGGTGAGAAGTTGAACATGTACACGGACCACAAGAGTTTGAAGTATATATAGCAGCAGAAGGATCTGAATTTGAGGCAGCGAAGATGGTTGGAAGTGCTTGAGGACATGCGACCTGAGATCAAGTATCATCCTGGGAAAGCTAATGTTGTTGCCGATGCACTTAGTCGCAAGAGCAGTTTATCCAGTTTGATTACAACTCAGAAGCATCTGATTGAGGAATTGGATCGAGCAGGTATTGAAGTTGTCTTGCAAGGATTGGAAGCATCTTTAGCTCAGTTGAGGCTTCAGCCTACACTAATGGAAGGATCATTGCAAGTCAGGAGGTTGATGCTGATATTTTGGAGATGAAGGAGCAGGTTGGTGCTGGCAGGTTGCCCGGATTTCAAATCAGGGATGGAGTGTTGTGGTTTGGAGAGAGGCTGTGTGTTTCGGATCAGGTGGACCTGAAAGAAGTATTCTTCCGGAGGCGCATACTACTCTTTTGTCGGTACATCCTGGGAGTACTAAGATGTACAAAGACATCAAACAGCATTTCTGGTGGTCAGGTTTGAAGCGGGATGTGGCTGAATTTGTGGCGAAATGTGAGATTTTTCAGCAAGTCAAAGCCGAAAATCAGAGACCCGGAGGTCTATTACAGCCGTTACCTATTCCGGAATGGAAGTGGGATAACAACAGTATGGATTTCATTACGGGATTGCCTAAGAGTTCTAAAGACAATGATGCGATTTGGGTTATAGTCGATTGACTAACCAAGTCCGCTCACTTTTTGGCGATGAAACTCATTGCTTCGATGGACAAGTTAGCTGAGTTGTATGTTGGCGAGATCGTCCGGCTTCATGGTGTTCCGTCAACTATTGTGTTTGATCGAGATGCGCGGTTTAATTCGCATTTCTGTAGGAGTCTTCAGACAGCTTTGGATACCAAGATAGATTTCAGCACTGCTTTTCATCCGCAGACCGATGGGCAGACCGAGAGAGTCAACCGTATTCTTGAGGATATGCTTCGGTGTTGTATACTAGACTTTGGAGGCAGTTGGGAAAGGCATTTACCTTTGGTAGAGTTTGCCTACAACAACAGTTTTCAGACCAGTATTGGGATGGCGCCGTACGAAGCTTCGTATGGCAGGAAGTACAGAACAACTGTTTGTTGGTTTGAAGTTGGGGAGCGTCAGTTGTTTGGTCCTGAGCTTGTACAACAAACCTCTGAAAAGATTGATCTGATCAGGAAAAGGTTGGTAGAAGCTCAGGGCAGGCAGAAAAGCTATGCAGACAACCGGAGAAGGGACCTTGAGTTTGAGGTTGGTGACTTCGACTTTCTGAAAGTATCACCCAGTAAAGGTGTGGTTCGATTTGGCAAAGGCGGGAAGTTAGCCCCGAGGTTTATAGGCCCATACAAGATATTGAAAATGATCGAAAAAACTGCTTACCGGCTTGAATTATCGGAAGAGTTGTCTCAGGTGCACAATGTCTTTCATGTGTCTATGCTGAGAGGTTATATTCCAGATCCGAGTCATCATTTGCCTGAAGTGCCGGAAGGTTTACAGTTGGATCTGAACTACATCGAGTCTCCTGTCGAGATTGTTGATCGTCGAGAAAAAGACTTGACGAACAAGACGATACCGATGGTCAAGGTAGTCTGGAGAAACCATTTGGTGGAAGAGGCTACTTGGGAGTCTGAAGAGAGGATGTTGAAGGATTATCCTGAGCTTTTTGCTTGATTTGTGATTTGTATTTTTTTGCATTTTCTTGTGTTTGTTGTGAGTGTTTTGTTTCTCGCTCTTAACTGTAGTTCCGGGGGCGGAACTATTCTAAGGAGGGAGTGTTGTAATGCCCCGATTTTCCTCTTAAAGAAAAATTATTTTATTTTGCACGTAGTGTGCACGTGCAATATTTTTGGTAAATGTTTTCATCATGATGAGTATAGATATTTAAATATATGCTTTTAATTATTTTTATATAAAAGCCTTCTTTCAATTAGACAAAAAGCCTTTTCTTTTTAAAAAAAGCCCAAAGTTAATTTAATTCATTATTTTTATAATAATTATTTTGGACCATAAACTAAAACCCATGAGTCAATTTATTTTTAAATACAACTTGTCATGTAGGATACAATTTTAAAATTATTTTTATACAAAATTTAATGTACAATTTTTTGGAGGCAAATGCTTGCACGTGCATTGCACGTACACGTGCAAATTGTACCTTCCCAAAGCATGGCCGGATTGCATCTTGGAGGGAAATGAAATTTTGAGTGGGATCATGGTGGAGATGGTTACTCATCATGGGTAGTTAGTGTAACTCCTCCTTAAATCTAAGCCATTTGTTCCTAACTCCGACTTCAATCTTAGCCATCCATTTTCCTAGATTTTTAGTATAAATACCCCCTCCCATAGCTAGTATTCTTGTGCAAATTAATTCTTCCAAATCTATAGTTCAATTACATTATATAGTAGTTAGTGAGTAAAAGATTGAGTTGTGTGTGGGAGTTGTGCTTGCAACAAGAAGAGGAGAGGCCGGCTATCAAGGGAGTGCTCTCGGTTTGGCTTAGGAGCTCTCGGGTTGGGTGTTCTTGGAGGCTCGAGTGCGCGCTTCAAGGAGGAGGATCGCTCTCGTTTGCAAGGACATTGTTTAGGAGGTGCCGCTAGTTGTAGTTTCTCTCCATTTAAGGTGGGTAAATTTTCTATATTTCTAATTAGGAATGCATGCTAGATTGAATTGAATTAATGAAGCATGAAAAATATTAATAAGAGTACGCATTTAATTGGAAAAAAATGACCTATGTGTTACCGCTGATTTCGGTGTGGGGGTAAACAGATAGAATTTATGGATCCGAGGAAAACCTGAACAGCTGACTCGGCCTTCTTGCTCCTGCCGCAACCTGCAAGGAAGTGCGAGACACCGGGGTTGATTCCGGCGACGCACCCTCCGACGCTCTTGTCAGTAATCAGCACAAGATTAAGAAAGAGCTTAAGTGGTCAAAAAGTGATTAACCTGGTCTTGGTGGCAGAAGGGTTGTATTTATAGTCGCCTTTGGAATGATTTGGGGCCTAGTTTCCTGCCTAACAGTCAGGAGGAAAATCCTCTTATTCTGTTTTTGGGAAGTTAGCCCCTGATTCCCTGGTGAGAGCCAATCAGGTTTAATGATTTGATTTGATCAAATCAGTGGCCTGATTCTCCTCTTGGTGGACCGGGCTTGTATCGGGTCGGGACCCATGCCCAGTTGAAGCGGATCTATTCGCGGGTGGTTGGTCCTGTGAGAGGGAGGCCCAATACCCATTTTGGATCCATCTGTATGTGAAATTACCTTTTTACCCCCGTGCTTCAGGATTCGTGCTCGATCTGGACGGTCCCGATTTAACCCCATTTTTAGCCATATCACGAGCCCCCCACTCCTAAAGACTGAGCGTGATCAGGCTTTGAGGAGTAGTTTAGCTGTCTTAGTGGCTGGTAGAGTTGTATCGGAGTCCAAATGTGGGATTTTGAATTTAGAAAGGGGGTAAGGAGGTAACTTTTGACGCGGTGAGCTGTTCTTGAGCTGAGTCGGGTATCTGATAGTCTTTTATCTACTTTTTTCGAAGTACTTGTTTAATTCTGCGATGTGTTGGCTAATCGTTCGGGGACTTTAGCGGTGCATTCGGGGTAATAATTGTTCGCTCCGGGGTCCAAAAGCGTGTCCCCGAATTTTCAATCATTTCCCAGAATTTTTAGCTAATTTTCCCGAATTTTTTGCAATTTTTTTGCAAATTTTAAACAAATAAAACGATTAAAATAAATAAAAAATGATTTAAATACCGATTAATGGCGTGGCTTGATCTGAGCCGTTGATCATGGGCGAGCGTGAATTTCGGAAGGATCTGACAGTTGTTGTAGCTCGGCGGCGTTTTTCTCCATTTTCGAGCTCGGAAAGGCACTTGCTCGGCTGCCGACCGGAGACTAGGGGGTTCGGCGTTCCGAGCGACGTGGCGCAATCTGAGCCATCGGATGGTGGTGCGTTTTCCAAGAAAACGCTATCTTGTCTTTTAGCGCACGTGGTGCAATCTGGATCATTCATCGTCAGGAGCACGAATTTCTGAGAGATCGAACGGTCGCGGTTGATCGGTGTCTTTTTTCCTCCATTTACGAGCTCGGAAAGGCACTTGCTCGGCTGCCGACCGAAGGCAGTAGTGTTCGGCAGGTCGAGCGACGTGGCGTTATCTGAGCCGTTGGATGTCGGTGCGTATCTCGAGACGGGCGCAGCCCCCAAGAAAACAATATCTTGTCTTTTAGTGCTCTTGGCGAAATCTGGGCCGTCTGATCGAGATCAGACGCGAAAGTTGAGGGGAAAGTGTTTTTTTTTCCGTTTACGAGCTCGGAAAGCCACTTGCTCGGACGCCGACCGAGGACCTGTGGTTTTCGGCAATCCGGGATGGTTCTGTTCTCAATGGTATTAATTGTGCTCCGGGACTTGCGCGGCGTTCCGCCTTCCTAATGTCATTAAGGATAATTCCCTTAATTAACACGCGGCGTTTCAACTTCCGAGGGTCATAATGACTGGTTCTTGAAGGTAGGCTATAAGTACTCCACTCCCTTTGCCATTTCTGTCACAATCAACATAGAGTTTCAGACCTCGGGGGCACTTTGCCTTGGGTAGTTTCTCTCTTGAGGTCCGGGGAGGTGGTTGCTCTTCTACCTGGTTTTCCCTTTGTTCTTGACGGCCCCAAAGTGGATGTCAGGAGCGAGAGGGGAACGAGGTAGTAGCAGTGACGACCGTAGTTCGGATCCGAGGGAGAACTTACTTCGGAAGGACGGGCGGTCGCCTTGTTGTCTTGTTGTTTCCCCATTCCTCACTGCTCCGAGAGGGGGTGTTAGGAGCGGGGAGCAATAAGACAGTAGGGCTGACGGCAATAGTCCGGACCCGGGGTGTGGGCCTCTTCGGAAGGACGGGTGGCCGTTCTCTCACCAAGATCTTCTGCTTTCTTTGGTGGCTCCGAAGCGAGCGTCGGAGTGAGCGGAGGTCTTGGCGAGAGAGTGACGATCCATGTCCGATGCCGATCTCCAGGCCATCCGAGTCCGTTTGTTGCAACTGTGAAGGCGCCGCTGTCAGAGCCCTCTGACAGACTGGAGCTTCCAGTCGCAACTGACCAGCTCGGAAAGGCACTTCATCATGAGTTGCAGCTCGGGCTTTTGGACCGTCCGAGCCTGTTGTTAGCAACTGTGAAGGCGCTGCGGTTAGAGCCCTCTGGCAAGCCACGCCTTCCAGTTGCAAACAACTGGCTCGGAATGGTGCGTTTCTCCCGATCCCTGAGTGTGGATGGGTCCCCTCTCATCTCTGTCTTCCTTCCGGGCTGATGGCTTCTGATGGACGTCAGCCCGGGGGAGTTAGAGACGAGAGGAGTGCCGATCTGTTTCCGACCGGGGCCCGTGGGTCGGTAGGGTACCAGCCGAGCCACGGGTCCTGGGGGGCGCTTGCCGAAGGCGGCGCCTCAAAACTGAATCAAAATTTTAATGCCTTCCTTAGACGTAGGTGAGGCATCCGAAGGTTCGATCTTCCGAGTGATGCGGCGTAATCAGAGCCGTTCGATGCTGGCACGTATCTCGAGACGGGCGCGTTTCTCGAGAAAACACTATCTTGTCGTGTAGTGTTCTCGACGAGATCTGGGCCGTCTGATTGAGATCACGCACGAGTATTGAGGAGAAAGTGAGTTTTCTCCATTTACGCACTCGGAAAGGCACTTGCATGGATTCCGACCGGACTCTGTAGCGGTAATGTAAGTTTCGCTTGCAGCTCGGATTTAGATCCCCTGGTGCCGAGCTAGCTGACTTGGTGATGGAGACAGTGGTTGTGGGCCTTCGCGATGTTTCGAGAGCGGCCCAAAAGTCGCTTTGGGAGTCCAAGGGACGTCCCATTTTCACTATAAATCTTCACCCCCCCTTAGACCAAGTCTCACTTTTCGTTTTTACTCTCTCTCCTCAGTTTTTACTTTGCTGCGAAGTTTTCTGCTCTCTGGCGGTGTTGCTGGCTGTCGCGGTAGCGTTTGTAGACTCCGGTGAACTCTCCGACCATACACATCACTTCAAGGTCAGTTTCTATCCCTTCTCTCTTTGAAATGGTTAAGATCACTGAGACCCCCGCCTCGGAACAAACCGCTGGCCGAGGGGATAAAGGGAAGGGTGTGGCGGAGCCGAGCGAGCAGGAGATCGTTCGCCCGGATAGAGAAGGCGATGTGGCCGAGCGGCCTAGGGAGGTTGAGACTCCGTCCCGGAAGGACAAGGGCGTGGTCACCATTGTGGAGACGCCGAAGACGGCGGGGGCGTTCGGTCGGCAGCCCATTGTCTTGTCGAGTGTGGGCGGCGTTCGGGACTACGCTGACGACGTCTTGGAGAAAGTGACTCAGGGTACAGCCCCACTGGTGGAGGAGAATGAGCCGAGGGAAGTTTCCGAGGTGGACCATGCTATCTCGTCGCTCACCGAGGATGACCTTCGGATGATCCGAGAGGGATTCCGGATCCCGCTAGAGTATGTCCTGCTTCTCCCTGGGCCGGGTTTTCGAGCAAACACGAGCTGTTCGCCAGACGTGTGCGTCTTCCCGGTCGATTCCCTTATCGCCGGACTCCGCTTTCCCCTCCATCCGTTCGTGGTCGAGGTCTTGGTCTTCTACGATTTGAGTCCCGCTCAGCTGGCGCCGAACACATGGAGGCACGTTACAGCCTTCGTCCTTCGATGCCAAGAGGTTGGCGCTAAGCTGAGCATGTTCCTCTTTCGTAATCTCTATCGACCCTGCCAGCCGAGGAAAGATGAACAGAGATTTTATCTGTCGCCCCGGCCGGGCGTGAAACTGATCGAGAATCCGGATTCGATCAAACATTGGAAGACAAAGTATTTCCTCGTCCGATCCCTGACGCCGTGGGTGATACCGGCGGTTTGGGAGACGGAGGGCCTGCCCAAGCGCACCAAGAAGGAGGTGCCACTGAATGAGGGAGAGGCCGAGGTCCGGAGGAGGCTCCTCGCTTTGCCAACCATGAGTTGGAAGGATATTACAGAGGAGGATCTGTTCCGTGGGGGTCTCAGTCCGATCGACCCTCGTACACTTCTGGTATTTATACTTATCGTTTAAAGCTCTTGAAAATTTATCTAAGTTCTTTCATTCGGCTTTTGCAGAAACGATGAAGATGGACTACAGGGCCCTGATGGCGAAAGGTCGTTCGGAGCAGGAGAAGAAGAAGAGGTCGGCGGCGGAGACTCAGGAGAGCCGGCCAGCGAAGAAGCCTTCGGTCGCGAAGACCGCCGAGCAGCCGAAGGTCATGGTCCTTGACCATGCGGAGGTCCAGGTCCTCGACCCGCCCGCCCCGGATGCACCGACACCGACCCCGAAGGGGGACGCTCCTGGTCCGTCGATCGGTACGTTCGGCGCGACGGAGGTGTTGTCCCTCCAAGTTCCGCCCCTGACTGCCGAGGCAGAGAAGATCCTGACCGAGCGTCACAAACAGATCTTCATCCCCGACTGGCAAGTCATGCAGGTCGACGGCTTCTTGGGCGATGGCAACATCTGTATGGAGGCCGTGAAGCACCTGCCGACCTCGAAGGACCGAGCAACCCTGAAGGCCGGGCAAGCAGGGGACGCCGTGATGCAGATCGCTCGGAACACTATGTCGGTAAGTTGGCCGGGCTCTTTCTCTTTGGCTTTTCTTCCCTGGAGTTCTTCTCCCTTTTTTGTACCAAGTATTTGGGTTCGGATTTTAATCCGTCTCTCTTTTCCAGACCCTCTGCCACTTCAACTTCCTGGTCGAGGAGCTGGCGAGCAAGGAGCAGGAGAAGGAACGGGAGAGGGCGGAGCGCGTCAAGGTTACGCAGCGGCTCGATGCCGAGCAGCTCCTCTCGACGAGGAGGGTTGACGAGGTGAAGGGGTTGGAGGGGCAGCTGGCCAAGTCCATTCAGCTGTCGAAGGACACAGCGGCTAAACTTGAGGCCGCGGAGAAGGAGGTCGCCGAACTGAAGGAGGCCTTGGCCACCGCTCGATCGGAGGCGGAGAAGGCCCAGAAGAGGGCCGAGAGGACCCAGGCCAAGCACCAGAAGAGGGTGAAGAGGGTGAAGAAGGCCGTGCAGGAGGAGGCTGCTCAGCATATGCTCCAGAACATGGAGGAAGCCTACGGTCGAGCGCTGACCCACATAGCCGCTAGGAACCCGGGCTTCGACATCTCCTCCTACCACTTTTACGACCCCGTGGAAGGGGAGGAGGGCGTGCCCGAGGGGATGCTCGGGCCTGCGGGAGAGACGGAAGTCGTCGAGGGTCCTGCGGGGTTCGAGGTCGAGGGGGAGAAGGTGGACGGCTCCGAGGAGGAGAGCTGGAGCGAAGGCGAAGGCGAGGACGGTGGCGAGGACAAGACCGAGGGGTCGACGGACCCGAGCGGCAAAAAGGTCGACCCCTGACTTGGTTGTCTTCTTTTTTGTCTTTTTTTCTTTTGTAAGCCTAACCGCGAACTGGCCACCGCTAGTGTAAAGCTTTCACTTTGATTTGAAATGAAAATATTTTGTTTGGCCAAAATTTGTCCAAGTGTTGAGCTTCGGATTTGTGTGTGACTAGCCGTAGATGTTTCCGAGTGTTGGGTATCGGATTTATCTCTACTTTTCAGGTGAAGTTCGGTCCGGTCACGGAGCTCGTCTGCCTCCGGAAGGAGTTGGCCAAAATGAAGCGTGAGCTCAAGGACAGCCGACAGAGGCGGTTTCTTCTGCTCGGCCAGGCGGAGGAGGTGAAGGCGGTTCTACGGAGGCAGTGCCGCGAGCTGTATCAGCTGCGGAAGCACTACCAAGCCCCTTGTCCCGGAGGGGAAGTCGAGCGGCTTCGCGGGGAACTAACCGCTGCCGAGCAGAGGAACGCCGATCTTTTGGCAGAGGTCCGACACTTGGAATTGGCGGAGAGGGAACGCTCGGCGGAGGCAGTGAAGCTGGCCTCCGAGCTGGAGAAGGCGTTGGCC
Source organism: Hemerocallis citrina (assembly GCA_017893485.1). Taxonomy (NCBI): domain Eukaryota; kingdom Viridiplantae; phylum Streptophyta; class Magnoliopsida; order Asparagales; family Asphodelaceae; genus Hemerocallis; species Hemerocallis citrina. Next base: position 185,456,787 of record CM030358.1, on the reverse strand, counting down.
GAGCGCAAGAGGTTAGTGGCCGACGTCGACAGGCTCAGAAGGATCACGATAGATAGGGGAATTGAAGTCACCCACTTCCGTCGGCTCGCTGCCGAGGGTGCTAATGCCTCCGGCTCTCCCTCTCGCCCGATGAAGTCGGCGAGGGACGACGTTCTTAGAGACAGGATTGTCGAATTGGAGGAGGAGATCGCGTCGCTCAAGCCTGCGCCGGAGAGGGCTAACGTTCGCAGTACTTCGTGCACCCGCGAAGAAAGTGAGAAGGGGATTACGTTTTATGAGCTTGCGACACGCTCGCCTATGGCCAGGCGGAGTCCGGCTGACGCGCAGAGCAGTGCGGCTGTCTCGTCGAGCGGGGCCTCGGCAGGTGCCGTGGTCAGGGCTAGCAGCGAAGGGGGGTCGCGCTTCGTTGGTTTAGGATCGAGTTCGGAGGGCAGACCTCGTCGTTCTCGCGTATCTCTAAACCGAAGCATTCCCCTTCCGAGGAGATCTTGACCTTGTTGTTTTTTACTTCCGTTGATTGTTGTAAAGTTTAATTGTAGGGTCGGTTCGGCCATCTGTAACACCATTACATCTGAATGTGAATTTTGAAAGTTTCCTTAGAACGTTTTGAAAGTGTGTTGGACTTCGGCAGCGTATTGAAATTGCGTTATTCTCTTTCCCTTCTTTTCAGCTCGTCGTGACGATCCATAGCTCGGACTCTGACCGTTCGAATGATGACGTCGAATCCGGGGGCACCTCTGGAACGCTGGTTCTGAGCCCCAGGAGCGCCGATCTGAAGTTACGCCGAGTCGAGAGTGAGTGGGACCACCTTTCGTTGGTCCTCAGTCTCCGGGAAGCCGAGGTCCAACGCTTGGAGAATAAGATCGTCGAGCTGAGCCCCACAGGAGAGGATGACGACTCGCAGACCGCATTCAGCAATGCTCTTCGGGTCAAAAGCATTCGGCACATTCAGTCGAAGATTATTGCCGAGCGGGATGACTTGCTCTCGGAGATGCGGTACTTGCGGGCTGTAATGGCGAAGCTCCGGGGGGATGCAGAGGAGCTGCCAGCCGAGGAGGACGAGCGGTCGGCCGAAGAATTCAGTGAAGATATTTCTTTTTGAACACTAAGTGTTGTTGGTCGGAATTGTATCTTGCTTGCGAACACTTTGTAACCATGGGACAGATGTGCTTTGTATTTCGGCCTGGCTGTTTAATAAAATATTTTTCATTGCTTTGCGCTTTTGTCTTGTTTATGACTGTGTTTTCTGCGCTGAGGTCTTGGAATCGAGTATGTCGGTTTCGTCGGCGAGGTCGTTGGACTGAACTGGCCACTATACGTGTGTCATTCTGTCGTTTAGCGACTCTGACGGGGTGCGGCACGAACTCCCAGGCGGCTCTGTTCCTAAGAAAGTGCTATATTGTCGTTTAGCGTAGGTGGCAAGATCTGAGCCGCTGATTGTAAGCGCGGATCTCGAGGCGGCTCAGCTCCCGAGAAAACGCTATCTTGTCATTTTGCGCAGGTGGCGAGATCTGGGCCGTCTGATTGAGATCAAGCGCGAAAGTTGAGGAGAAGGGGAATTTTCTCCGTTTACGAGCTCGGGAAGGCACTTGCTCGGCTGCCGACCGAAGGTAGGGAACTTTAATGAGTCGAGCGACGTGGCGCAACACGGACCGCTGGATGAAGACGCGCATCTCGAGACGGGCGTAGCTCCCAAGAAAACACTATCTTGTCTTTTAGTGCTCTGGGCGAGATCTGGGCCGTCTGATTGAGATCAAGCGTGAAAGTTGAGGAGAAGGGGAATTTTCTCCGTTTACGAGCTCGGGAAGGCACTTTCTCGGCTGCCGACCGAAGGGTAGGTCCATCCTCCTTATTTTCCCCCGTTTCCGTGACGAGGATCGGGCTGAATGTAAGCCGAGCGCTCGCCACAACGTAGGGAATTTCCGGAAGGCAATCTTTAGGGCAGGAATTTAACCAAGTGTTTGCCCTCGGGGTTGTCGCGGAGTTCGACGGCTGTGGGAGCAATTCCGAACGGCGATCTACCCCTGGTTCGTCCGGAGACGAGCCGAGGAGGTAAAGTCGAGCCGAGTGTTGGGCTCCGAACCATCGGTATAGTTCAACGGCTGTGGGAGCAATTCCGAACGGCGATCTACCCCTGGTTCGTCCGGAGACGAGCCGAGGAGGTAAAGTCGAGCCGAGTGTTGGACTCCGAACCATCGGTATAGTTCAACGGCTATGGGAGCAATTCCGAACGGCGATCTACCCCTGGTTCGTCCGGAGACGAGCCGAGGAGGTAAAGTCGAGCCGAGTGTTGGACTCCGAACCATCGGTATAGTTCAACGGCTGTGGGAGCAATTCCGAACGGCGATCTACCCCTGGTTCGTCCGGAGACGAGCCGAGGAGGTAAAGTCGAGCCGAGTGTTGGACTCCGAACCATCGGTATAGTTCAACGGCTGTGGGAGCAATTCCGAACGGCGATCTACCCCCGGTTCGTCCGGAGACGAGCCGAGGAGGTAAAGTCGAGCCGAGTGTTGGACTCCGAACCATTGGTTGAGATCGCAACATAAAATGTAGGTGACAAGAGGGGAGAGTGACATGCTTTTTCACAAACACAACAGAGCTTTCTTTATTGATACTTGACGGCGAACCGTTTTACATAATACAATTTGAGAAAAAATGGGTTACAAGTTGGAGAGGAATGGTTCGACACCCCGGATTACTTAGAGAGGCGCCGGAGCGCTCTCTTGGTATTTCAGGAGGTGGTCGGCATTCCAGGTCCTCGGAAGCTCTCTGCCATCCATGTCTTCAAGTCGGTATGCCCCAGGCCGAACAACTTTTGTGATCCGGTACGGCCCTTCCCAATTCGGAGCTAGCTTGCTCCTCTGACTGGGGAGGGATATGGCTAGCTTTCTCAATACCAAATCTCCTTGCTTAAGGTTGGCGGGTCGGACCTTCTTGTTGTACGCTAGCTCGACCCTCCTTCTGTAATTCTGTTGCCGAATCGATGCCCTTTCCCTCAGTTCATCTATCAGGTCCAAGTTTCCCCTGAGGTCCCTGGCATTCTGCGCTTCGTCATAGGCCACGAGCCGAGGGGAAGGTATTCCGACCTCGAGGGGTATCACGGCCTCGGCCCCATAAGTAAGGTTGAAAGGGGACTCTCCGGTGGGTGTCCGCTTGCTCGTGCGGTAGTTCCACAACACATTAGGGAGTTGGTCGACCCACAATCCTTTAGAGCACTTGTCCAACCTCTTCTTGATTCCTGCGAGGATCTGCCTATTAGCGTTCTCGGCTTGCCCGTTTGACTGAGGGTGTGAGACGGACGAGAAGCACTGTTGAATGACGAGGTCGTCGCATAGGGCTCAGAATGCGGTGCCAGTGAACTGAGCCCCATTGTCCGTCACGAGGACGCGGGGGACGCCGAATCTGCATATGATGTTCTTCCAGAAGAACTGCACCACTTTGTTCTCGGTTATCATGGCGAGGGGCTCGGCCTCGACCCACTTCGAGAAGTAGTCGATGGCTACGACTAAGAACTTGAGCTGACCCGGAGCTGGAGGGAAAGGCCCTAGTAAGTCCATTCCCCACATCGCGAAGGGGATAGGGCTCGATAGGGAGGTGAGGTTGGCCTGAGGGAGGCGTCGGATGCTGGAGTGTCTCTGGCAGGAGCTGCACTGCCGAACATGTCGCTCGGCATCTCGAAGAAGGGTCGGCCAGAAGTACCCATAGTTCAAAGCTTTCCGGGCCAGAGACCTGAATCCGGAGTGTGCCCCTCCGATGCCCTCATGAAGCTCCTGTAGGGCATATTCGGCCTGTTCCGGAGAGAGGCACCTTAGATAAGGTCGGCCATCTATTTGAGAGAAGGAGCGTTTGTATAAGACGCCCTCGATCAAGACATAGCGCTCGGCCCGAGTTCTGACTCGGCGTGCTTCTTTGGGATCCGAGGGCAGAACTCCATCCCTCAAGAATTCTACCAGTGGCTTCATCCAATTGTCCTGCAGCATGACCGGCAATGACTCCACCGAGCCAGGTGTCTCGTCTTCGATGCTCGGTTTAGAGAGGACTTCAATCAATACGGTCTGTTCGAGACCTTGTAGAGAAGACGAGGCTAACTTGGAGAGAGCGTCGGCTTGTGAGTTCTCCTCCCGGGGGACCCGTTGGATGATGGCTTCTTCGAATCGGCCCATGAGATCCCGGACTTTGGCGAGGTACTTCGCCATTCGCTCGTCCCGGGCCTCATATTCGCCCAAGACCTGGTTCACGACTAGCTGGGAATCACTGTGAATCCGAAGGCGCTGCGCCCCGGCACTTCATGCGAGCCCGAGACCAGCTATGAGAGCCTCGTATTCTGCCTCGTTGTTCGAGGCCTTGAAGTTCATGCGAATCGCATACTGCAGGACGAAGCTGTCAGGGCCGTTCAGGATGATGCCGGCGTCGCTTCCTTCGCTGCAAGAGGACCCGTCCACGAAGACTGTCCAAATGGGAGGCCCATTCGGGACGTGGCCGACCTCAGGGATAGTGGACTCTACGATGAAGTCGGCGAGAGCCTGTGCCTTAATTGCCGTCCGAGGCTGATAGGAGATATCGTGCTGACTCAGCTCTACGGACCATTTTATCAGCCGACCCGAGGTCTCTGGCTTGTGGAGGATCTGCTTTAGGGGTTGATCGGTGAGGACAACGACCGAGTGAGATTGGAAGTAGGGCCGAAGCTTTCTTGCTGCCATGACCAGTGCGTAGGCTATCTTCTCTATCCTCGGATAGCGGAGCTCGGCGTCCCGAAGCACCTTGCTCACGTAGTAAATGGGCCTTTGGGTCCGGTCTTCTTCTCTTACCAAAACAGCGCTCAAGGTCTGCTCGGAAGCGGCCAAGTAGATGAAGAGAGGCTCGCCCGGGACTGGCTTACTGAGCAGAGGGGGGTTCACCAGATAGGCTTTCAGCTGGTCGAACGATTCTTGCTGTGTTTGGCCCCATTCAAATCCTTTAGCCCCCCGGAGTGCTTTGAAGAAGGGGAGGCATTTTTCTCCTGACTTGGAGAGGAACCGACCGATGGCTGCGAGCCGACCGGTGAGCTTCTGCACCTCCTTGACGTTCCGAGGCGGGGCCATGTCTAATATGGCTTTAATCTTCTCGGGGTTGGCTTCAATTCCCCGCTGGCTCACCATAAAACCGAGGAACTTGCCAGAGGAGACTCCGAACGCACACTTGTTCGGGTTTAGCCGCATGTTGTACTTTCTCAACACACCGAAGGCCTCCTGGAGGTCGGCTACATGGTCAGTGCCGCGGACGCTCTTGACGAGCATGTCGTCAACGTACACCTCCATGTTTCGGCCGATCTGATGCTGGAAAACCTTGTTGACGAGGCGCTGGTAGGTGGCGCCTGCGTTCTTCAAACCGAACGGCATTACTCGGTAGCAGTAGAGGCCTTGGTCGGTGACGAAGGAGGTCTTCGGGATGTCCGGTGGAAACATCCGGATTTGATTGTACCCCGAGAAGGCATCCATGAAGCTGAGGAGCTCATGGCCCGAGGTGGCGTCGATAAGGGTGTCGATGTTCGGGAGAGGGAAGGGATCCTTCGGACATGCCTTGTTGAGGTCGGTGAAGTCGATGCATATCCTCCACGAGCCATTGGACTTCTTGACCATTACGACATTCGACAGCCACTCGGGATAATTTACCTCCTGGATGAACCTAGCCTTCAGCAGCTTATCCACTTCCTCCTTGATTGTCTGCTGTCGCTCGGGAGCGAACTTTCGCCTCTTCTGCTGAACCGGTTTGCACCCCGGTTCGACACTTAGGCGGTGGACGAGCAAGTCCTCGGAGATGCCAGGCATATCCGCGGCCGACCAAGCAAATAGGTCGCGGTTATCCCGGATGCACCTCACCAAGTCGGAGAACAGCACGGTCGGCAAGGACTTGCTGACGAGGAATTTTCGGCTCGGATCCTCGTCGGAGAAGAGTACTTCTTCTAACTCGTTCGCTGGCTCGGACGTTGGGCGAGCCTTCGGCTCGGGGATCTCTAGTGTCTCGAGCGAGAGCACTGGCCCCCCGGTGGAAGTCATGTAGCACTTCCGAGCTGTTTCCTGGCTCCCCCTGACTTCCCCTACTCCCGAGCAAGTGGGGAACTTCATCTTCAAGTGGTATGCCGAGGGGACAGCCTCCAGAGCGGCTAGGCCGGGACGGCCTAGGATGACATTGTATGCTGCCGGGACGTCGACGACCATGAAGTCCATCTGCTCGGTCCGGGTAGTAGGGGTGCTTCCCACAGTAACGTCTAGGGTTATCACCCCTTCGACGGTTACCGGGACCCCCGTGAACCCGTGGAGAGTGTAACCGGCCGGCTTGAGACGGTCTCGGGACAGCTGCAGGCCTTGGAAGGCCGAGAGGAATAGGATGTTGACCGAACTCCCATTGTCCACCAAAATCCTCTGCACCTTGAAGTTGGCCATGCGGAGGTCGATGACGAGGGCATCGCAATGGGGGGTTCGGACTCCCTCGAGATCGGCATCGGAGAAAGACACAGGGATGCCGAGACCTTTCGGGGGAGGGGCACTGTGGACCGAGTTGACTTCCCGGACGAAGGCCTTTCGGGAGGAATTATAGGAGCCCCCCATCGGGCCTCCGTGGATCAGGTGCAGAACCCGTTCTTCCTCGAACTCGGGTGTCTCCTCGCACCGCTCGGAGCGCTTGTTAGCCCCCCTAGGGGGAGGAGAGTTCCGATCTGTTCGATCGTTAGCTTTCACGAACTTGGCCAACTGCCCCCTCCGAATGAGGGCTTCAATCTCATCTCTCAGAGCCCGGCAGTCGTTCGTGTCGTGCCCATGGTCTCGGTGGTAACGACACCACTTATCTTTGTTTCTCCTCTTCGCCTGGGTGTGCATCCTCGGGGCCGGAGGGATGATTCCCTCCTTCTCCACCTCCATGAGGATAGTAGAGACATTTGTGGTGAGGGGAGTGAACTTCTCGAACCTGGGGGGAGGGCGGCGCTGACCGCCCATGTCCTTCTGAGCTTTCTTGGACCCTTCTTCCCCTGTCGCCTTCCTCTTCGACCCTGCGGAGGGCCCCCCGAAGTTTGGAAGGGCTTCGGCCTCCTCTGCCCGGATGTACTTTTCGCACCTCAGGAGGAGGTCGGCGAAGTCTTGGGGGGGCTTTTTGGCCAGGGATGATCGGAGGTTGGCGTTAAGGACGTTCGACTGGAACGCCACGGTGGCCACGGACTGGTCTAAGGACGCAATTGACCTGACTTCTGCGGTAAACCTTTTCACATAGTCCCGCAGCTTTTCTTCCTTCTCCTGCCGCAGGTTCAGTAGGGAAAGACTCGTCTTCTCGGCTCGCCGGCTACTCACGAAGTGAGTAATGAACAGTGTCTCAAACTGTTCGAAGGAGAAGATGGACGAAGGGGCGAGCCTGGAGTACCATTCCCGAGCCGACCCCCGGAGGGTGGCAGGGAAGGTCCTACAGAGCACCGCGTCAGAAGCTTGGTGGATCAGCATCAGGGTCTTGAAGCTCTCGACGTGGTCGACCGGGTCGGATTCCCCAGAGTATGTTTCAAACTGCGGCGGTTTGAAACTCCTCGGTATGTGGGCCTCCATGATCGACCGTGAGAAGGGCGGTCGGCTAGGACGGAAGGTTCCCGCTCGGGACTCATCCTCCCTGTCCATGCGGCCGATGCGTCTTTCCACCTCGTGGATGCGGCGGATGAGGGCGTCGTCCCTCCGCTGGTAATCATACGACTCCCCAGACTCCTCTTCATAGGAGGGGGAGCGTGGACTGTGGCGCCGGTACTCCTGGGACCGCCGAGGGCTCTGTTGCCGCTGCTGTCGGCTGGGAGCCGGGGAAGGACTCCGGGTTCGGCGCCGGGGACTAGGATCCCTGGGGGGCGTCGGAACCCTCTGAGCATTCTGGGCGTTCTGTCGGAGATTGAGGGCCTGCAGAACGGTCTCTTGAAACTGGAGGAACTCAGCTCGGCTGATGGGCATATCTCGGTCCCTCGGATGACGCCGATCCCTAGGGGACCGGGACCTCCTCCTTCGGCGCTCTGGGGACGCCGCTCGGCCTCTGCGATCCGGGGACCTTCTGCCGTCCCGACGACGTGGCGACCGCTCACCTTGACGCTGGCGGGAGGCTCCCTCTCGGGCCCGCCTCTCGGCAAGATGGGTACGGAGGTCGTCGTCCTTATGGCGGTTTTGGAGTGTGATGCGGAGGTCGGGGTGATGAGAAGCCATCGAGTCCGAGGACCCATTATGGACCGAGACGTGGCCCGGATTGAGGGGCTGCTTCTCCTTCCGACCGTTATGACCGGACGGACCGTTGTTGGGCTGCTGCTTGGGAGGAGGAGGAGGTGGGACCTGCTGGGTCAGAGGAGGGAGGTCGGACTGAAGGACAGGATTGACTGGAGCTTCATTTGCCGGGTCGGTGGGGTTGCCCCACGGTTCGACCCTCTGGATCTGTTCTTCTTCGGCGGCATGGCTGCAGAGGACGGCGGAGAATGGGCTGAGACTGTTCGTGTGGCTGTTCCCACAGACGGCGCCAATCTGTTACCGCTGATTTCGGTGTGGGGATAAACAGATAGAATTTATGGATCCGAGGAAAACCTGAACAGCTGACTCGGCCTTCTTGCTCCTGCCGCAACCTGCAAGGAAGTGCGAGACACCGGGGTTGATTCCGGCGACGCACCCTCCGACGCTCTTGTCAGTAATCAGCACAAGATTAAGAAAGAGCTTAAGTGGTCAAAAAGTGATTAACCTGGTCTTGGTGGCAGAAGGGTTGTATTTATAGTCGCCTTTGGAATGATTTGGGGCCTGGTTTCCTGCCTAACAGTCAGGAGGAAAATCCTCTTATTCTGTTTTTGGGAAGTTAGCCCCTGATTCCCTGGTGAGAGCCAATCAGGTTTAATGATTTGATTTGATCAAATCAGTGGCCTGATTCTCCTCTTGGTGGACCGGGCTTGTATCGGGTCGGGACCCATGCCCAGTTGAAGCGGATCTATTCGCGGGTGGTTGGTCCTGTGAGAGGGAGGCCCAATACCCATTTTGGATCCATCTGTATGTGAAATTACCTTTTTACCCCCGTGCTTCAGGATTCGTGCTCGATCTGGACGGTCCCGATTTAACCCCATTTTTAGCCATATCACTATGGATTGATTGAAATGTGGATGTGAAATTGTATGTGGTTCTATTAGTAAAGGCTAAATTGTGAGTGAATTAATTATGGCCATGGATTATTGAAGATAGTTTCATTATCTACATCACAAATTATATACAAAAAAGTTAGTAGATTGACAATGCTACTTTGTGTGTTTAAATGAATCTTTGTGTTACATTGAAATAAATGAATTAAGATATAATTTTGTATGTTTGGTAAAAGATTAAAAATAAAGAATTAATGTGAAGTTTGCTAATAAAGGGATTAGTAGTGTTAATTGTTAAGAAATGTCGAAATGAAGAAATGTGGTAGTTATAATGTAGAATTCGACTTAATTGTATGAAAATATGTTTTAATTGTTGAAAAAAATTATTTTTTTATACTGGTATGTAGATTATGTGAGGAAGAATCAATCTGGAATTTTACAGTAATTTTTATAAAAGCAAAATGAAATGAGGACTAGTTGAACATCGAAATGTTTTGAAAACAGAGAGTTTTGATCTAAATAAATTTCGAGTTGTAATTTTGACAACCTGAGCACGTAGCTCAAGTGGTCAGGACAGCTTTAATCGCTACGGTGGTCTGAGGTCGCTGGTTCGAATCCCCTGGGCAACACACTTTTGTTTCATAAATTTTTAAAATAAAAGAGAACAGCAGCCGAGAGCATATAACTCTCTCAGCCCTCTTTACAACGTGTGTAGCATCCGGCCTAGTGGCCTGTGCCTTGGGTGGTTTTCTTTGTGGTCCTGGGTTCGATTCTTGGCTTCGGCAGTTTAGAAAAAACATTTTTTTTTAGTGTTTTGGTGATCCAAAAATTATGGAAAAAATATGGTTATTCTTCTAAAATTATATGGGACTTATGAAAAATAATTTGGGGATTAATTACATAGAATAAAATATGATTTGAGAATAAAATGTATAATTTAGACTTATGGTTATATACTTGTATGGTATAAAAGTTGCACTTTGTAGAAAGGCTTGAAAGAAAATATTAGAAAAGAAGTGGAATAAAAATAGAAATTATATGTAGTGATGCATTGTGAATTATTCTCATTTGAGAATAGTGTGAAATTTATGGTATGTGAATATCCATTTAGTGAAGTGATTTAAATGTGGAATTGATATTTAATGAAACACATAATTCCATGTGCGATTATGGACTATTGAATAATTTAGAGATCATACTATTGAAAGAGAAATCTGTTATGATTATGAAAATGAATTTATGAGTTGGAAATGCTCAATTTAGAAATTGTGAATTGGAATTGAAACAAAAGAGTAGCTAAGTCTCCCCCAGCATTTGGAAAGAAATGAAATGAAATTTGAAATGAAAGACCAAGGTTGGTCATGTTTGAATAAATGAATAAGTCCGGTTTAGTGGAGAGGCTAACTCTAGAGCTTTGATTTTGTTCATAATTCTAATAAAAACTAAGGAATAGTGCATAGTGAAGACGTGATGAAAGTGAGAGAAAAACACGAGTATGAGAACTAGAGTTTACGGTGCGGGTGTGTGAGCCACAAAATACATGCTTGATGAGTCAAGACATGGCGTGGGCACAACTCAGTAATGATCGGACTTTAGCCACGCTTGTGGGATGTTTGGTGACTGCAAGAGGATCGTGTGCTATGAAGGAGGCTGAATTGCCACAGAATGCATGTTTGACGAGTCAAGACATGGCGTGGGGTTCCCCTCCAGGTTTTCTGTACACGTGCTTGTACTAATAGATCATCTAGGATACTCACCGTAGTTACAGTAGTAGATTAAGTCATGGCGAGGGATTGAACCCTACAAAGATGAAGAACGGTTAAGAGGCTTGCCCTCGGACCTATGTAGTATAGGATGCATAGAATCCGAACAAGTGTGCATTAGTATCATATAATATAAATAATTGCATCAAGGACTAAGTGCACAATCACAACACGACATCAATATGGTAGTCCCTTTAGTTTGATATGTGACAAGTTTGTGTTTGTTAAATATGGAAAATAAGTTATACTATTTCTGGCATCTAGAGGATGGCCGTGTATAATATTCGTCGGTTGAATAAACTGACGTACCCACAGTCTTATATGCAGGTAAATAACATGATAAAGATTAAAGAGGAACAGATGCTTAAAGATTATACAATGTTGTTGTACATTTATTTAATTGTTGTAAATTTTACTTCCGCTGTGCAATGTAAAGTGTAATGTTTTATGTAAACTCTGATGTTAAGTGAAAAGTTCAAATTTCCTTGTAAAATTGTACTAAATGAAGCGGAAAGATCCTGTAGAACTCTCGAATTCAGTTGTATTTGGGATTCGGGGCGTTACAGAGTGGTATCAGAGCCACGCTTCCACACTTGTACAAATTTATAAGGAACGACACCCTAGAAGTGGACATTAGAGTGTGTGTTTGAGTCTAGAGATTTAAATGTAAGTGACTTACATTTGTGTTGCTCTATGACTTATGCTTCTTCCTCTCTATTTCTAAGATGGCTGATCACTTCGACCCTGCTGGAGACGACGACTGGCATATCATCGAGGAAGAGTACCATCCTGGACAAGCAGATTCCGAGGAAGAGTACTACCCAGGGCAAGCAGATTCTGACGGAGAAGAATGGCCTGAATCCCGAGAGATTACCCCACCTCCGGATTCATCTGATGACTCTTCTGACGAAGAAGAAGAACCAGTTCCAAATAGTTTTGTGACTTCTCTTCAGAGGCAGGTAGAAACACTGCGAGAGAGAGTCGGATTATTGGAGGCTCAGCTAGCAAAGCGAAAAGACGACTTTTCAGTTCTCAATCATCGTGTATAGGAACTCGAGAAGAGGAAGAATCTGACCAATGTGCTGAAGGAAGAAGTTGATGAACTACGGGGAGAACTTCGAGAAGCGAAGAGGAACCGTAGGAGTTAGACTGTTGTAGCTTCTACTATTTTTCATTCTAATGTCAAGAAATGTTTTTCAATTTGAATGTATAAAGTTTGGAATTTAATGAAATGCAAGTTGATTTAAAATTCATGTCCTATACTTCGAATTTAATGGTTCTTTTGCAACAGGAAATTTTT